>CM075301.1:3140845-3326732 GCA_037672795.1 Lagerstroemia speciosa
TTGTACCAGGAACTGCAGACAATTTTTTTGAGACAATTTAGAGTCGAACTCCCACCAGTCCCTCTCCTTTTATATAGAGAGTTTCTTCGATTCTATAATTGTAAATATAATTTCTAATTGAAAATACATTTTTATATACTAAAATGCAAGGTGCTTTTTATAATATTAAATTTATGTAAATGATTAAAGTTGAATAAATTTTCTATCTCTTAACCAATATAGATTTAACCAATAAATAAAGAGAAATAATAGTTAAATAGTAATTTTTTTTTAATTTACACGCTTCTATAAAAACTAATAACCATATATGAAAAATCAACACTTATTATCACCGACAACTCCGTGCAGAGTACGAGCCACATCTAGTCAACTATAATTGAGGATTTGTTTAGTAATTTAATCTTGATTGTTGACCACTTTTCTTTTGACTGTGCATCTCGATCTTGCGTATCTTTCAATCATTAATTTTCACCATAGCCAATATTTGAATCTCAGTATATGACACATCATATTCAGAAATATAATGGATCTTAACTAATTTATGTTTGTGTTGATAGGGCCTAAGGGTGTAAATGAGCTAAGCCGAAACGCGAATCTACCATGGCACGTTTACAAATTTGCGAACTCAAATCAAGCTCGAGTTGGGGCTGTCCTTAAATTTCAAGTTTGGGCTGGGCTCATTATAATTAGCAAAGGCTCACTGAGCTTAAACGAGCCAAGCGAAGAAGGAGAATGTAGGGCAGGTGTCGGACGGATTTCAATTGCCGATGGTAAGGAGGAGAGGAGACCAGATTATGAAATATGAATTTGTGAGTGAGAGAAAAAGAAGAAGAAAAAAAAAGTTCCCAATGATGTGGGCACTTGGATTGATATTTTTTATTTTTTAAATATTAATAATAATTATAATATAAAATAAAAGTCTCGTTTAAACTTATGAGTTTCTCGAGCCGAACATTGTAAGGCTCGGTCATTTAGTTAGCGTGCCCGAGCTCGTTAATATCAAGCCGAGTTCGGGCTTTCGTTAAGTCGAGCTCAAATCATTTGCAAATCATCTCGTGTCATTTACACTCATAGTCAGGCCTGCTAATTCGGTAAAACTATATCTACTAACATAAATTTTTTTAATCTACAAGAATCAATGTCAAAATTTTATTTAAGAGAAAAAAATAAATCGGGAGTTTAATCAAGTATAAGAGACGTTAAATTTAACCAGTAAATATTAAATTTTTCGTCAGTTTTATAAAATATGAAAAATTGCTATGGATTAGAATTCTCGGCTGGGGGGCAGAGAGGGGAGGAAGAGAGGAGGAGATCAAATTTATGGCTCGGCGTCTCCGTGTCCAGATATTCTCGTCCTTTGTTGTCACGTAACGTAACCTCCGCTCCTTCGTTTCTTCCCCCCCTTCTCCTCCATCATCACCACCCACGGTTCCACCCAAACTTACAAATATGACCCCCATACTTCTCCTCAGTCTCAATTTGACCCCTGCTCCCTAAAGCTCTCACTCCGCGTGCCATTCGGCGCTGGAAATGACCGGATTAGCCCTCGGAATTAGTTGTGGATCTCTCGGACTGCCGACCTTCGCTTTCGTCCTTTTGTTCTTTTCCTGTGAATTGAAGAGTAACCAATAATTTTTCAACTTAATTATTTATAATAACTTTTTAAATACTTTTATTGAAAATTAAATTAAAAGGTATGGAAAGTAAAAGGATTAATTTATACAGAGTAAACTAAATCCATATGCTACGTTTGTGGAAATAGTGAGCCATGTCACGGTCATCATCCTACAAGTGGATTGACTAGAGGCAAATCCGTACGATCCACATATATATATTTTTAAAGTAATTGGTCAAAAAGTAAATACAGTCAATAAAATTTTAATTATAGTTATTGAGAGATTTTGTGCAAATGAATAGAGTAAAGAGGAAAATGGAAAAAGTAATATTGGAATAAAAGAGGGAAAAGAAAGATAAAAGTGAGAGTGGATGGAGAGAGTTACTGTCATATTCCTATTTTTCTTAACACATAAAATCAGTAAAATTAACTGTTACGTGTCAATGGATAGTTCGGGATCGTAAAAAAAAACAGAAAGGAAATGTGACTATATATAATGCATATAGATATAGTAAGAACGCTAATTAATTTCGCACAAAATCATTCAATTATCATTTAAATCGAAATAAGGACTCTTAGATATTCTCACACAAATTAATGACATCGATACGATAGCTACACGGAATCAGTGGTTCAGGATATAAATCACTAATCACAACTTTAAATGACCATAAGATATTTTTGATCAATTTTCATCAAAATCGAAATTCTTCGAATTTCAGTTTTTTATCAAATTAATATTTTTTTCCTACCTGGAATCACATTAGCATTATAATTTTTTTGACTTGATTTTACGTTACTTCGTTTTTTGAATGAATTTTATTTTTATAATCACACTTCTTTCATAGAAATTTTATGGAGGTGAACGTGTTCGAGAAGTTCGAGTTTAAGTCATTCCATCGACCACCCCCTCGGTTTCTATGGAGGGTGACTGGCTCACCGCATTTTTTAGGGGAAAAAAAAATTGACAAGTTGCATGAAGTAGCGTATTCGATATTTTCCAATTTTCATTTTATTTTTGTTTTTTTTTTCGCGGATTAGATTCAGTAAAAGGTTCCAATGGTGAAAAGTGAAGTGGTAATTTTAACCCTCGATGCTTAGGTTAGTTTGCGGAATTTGCGTACATTTTATAAATAATTCACGAGATTATAAGTTCTCTCTTGTACGTGTAATGATTGAAAAAAATCATTTGTGCATTTGTTTATACGTGATCGTATATGAAATCACATAATAGCGAAGTATACATGAATTCGGGGAGAATAGTAGACTTTTCATTATTGAAAAGCTGTTTTTGGTAATTTTTTTAGTGAAGGTTGAAGAGATGTTGACATTGCCTTTTTTTTTTTTTACTAACCTCTATTACTTTAAGAGAAAAATGTATAGCTTTATTCTTCTTTTTTTTCCCTAAAACTACACTCCATCCTAATATAGTTATATGATTATTCTAGGCCCTTTATTGACATTTCAATTATTTCAAAATAACGAAATTTTTTATTTTAAAAATAAGTGTTGATCTCTCTATAGCCATGATTGTTCGAAATTATTCATTAATCGAAAGTCATTATTCTACAACTGTATTTTAGTACATTTTATCATTTGAAAAGTTTTAGCTGGTGGAAATAAGAATAGTACAGTTGATTTATTTAATTTATGCATGATAATATTTTTATTTTTTCCAATTTTATTTAATGATATTCGCCGAACGCACCACGGTCTTTCACCGGTAGTAATTTAACTGACGGAGCAAATGGTTTTTCCCGTACAAGGGTAAAAGGGTAATTTGAATACGTCGATGAAGACTACTAGTGGACAGATGGGGTATCGAACTGCAACAAATGGAAAATGGAAGGATTGATCTCCGAATACGTGCAAATATTTTGCTTGCTCTGCAATTAACACCGAGCAGAGACTCCAGGGAGAGGGAGAGAAGAGACGGACAGACACCAAACAAAAAGGGAGCCGTCTCCGTTGAAGGTCAAACCCCAACCACCGCCTCCGTTAGCAGCCGTGGTGCGCAGCCGCTCTGACGTCCGATCCGCCTCCGGTAGCCGCTTCCTCTTATGCTGATTCTCGATCGCTCCGCCGTTCTGGTGATCGGTCTTCGTCCAGGTCGTGTGGATTGATTATGAAGAGTTATAGCAACAAGGCTAATAGCGGCAGTTTTGATAACAATCATCATCGCCACAAAAACGGCACGACGAATGGTTTTTTACCTCACTCTCTGAAATTCATCTCGTCTTGTATTAAAACCGCCTCCTCCGGTGTAAGGTCGGCCGGTGCCTCTGTTGCCGCTTCAATCTCCTCGGGCGATTCTCATGAACGCAAGGACCAGGTCCGTACATTTATTTAGCCTAAGCTCGTGATTTCTTGTTCATTTCTCGAAGCATATTTTCGTTTATACGTCAGTTAAACTGTATTCAATACTCATTTGCTTATACTTTCAATAATTAAGTGATTTATGTTTGTTGAGGTTTTAGTGCTATTTTGTTGAATACGCTGGCTGGGGTGCTTCTGAGTAGTTGTAGGAGTTTGTGATTCTTTATTTCAAAGACGTGATTGCGAATCATTAGTTGACTGTGTGTACGAACTATCTACAATGCGACTGCTGATCAGAAGCGATAGTCTGCAGCTTAAGAATTGATCGTCTATGGGATAACTGAGATGTACACTTAGCATGCATAGAGTTGGAATTTGATGAGAAAAGATTTGAGTTCGATGAGCTGTTCATTGGTTTGGATTATGAATTCTGCATTTTGGAGATCAAGGAAAGTACAGAGAATGATGTTGAGGCGTTTTGTGGTCCTAAGTTATTTTTTTAATATTTTATGTGATCACCTGTAGAATATGATAATCAATAAAACTAAGTGCTTGGGGAAAGCCAGGAGGTAGATTTTCTAGAGAATCAATTGATATAGTTGAGTTTTCTCCTTTGCAGCTTCTTGTTTGGGTTGGATGCATCCTGATAAAATTTTATCTAAGTGCTTCTGGTGATTGCTGTGAGGTTCCTAATGGCAAGTCATTAATAATCACGAGGGTTAGAGCATCAGGATCATTTGTTTAGGCTTTTGAGATGTTTATATGCCTTGCTATTCTGGTGGAAACGGATATTTGAGAGGAGATCTTAGGATATCTAATCTTCAAATGACAGATCGTTTGACGGTCGTGCAGGAGGGATGACTTTAAGAGAGATAAACTAGAACATTGGCCAGAGTCCGTGTCTTTAGACCTCATTGGAGATCCATAATGTATGTGTTGGTATGTTATTGAAGGTCGTATTGCTCTTTGAAAGGATAATATTGAAAAGGTTGCCAATGGAGTTTTCATTTAAACTGTTGATTCCGGCGTTCAAAAGGTCTCTTTGAGAACATTATGAGGAAATCAAGATGAAATGTTTACTAAGGATGGGCTGCTCTACTTTAGACATCTATCTCAGAGCGTGGTATTTATTTTACAATCTATGTTTATCCTTCCATGTATAAGATATTGTTCCTAGTTTTGGTTTATTGATTTAGCAACTTGCTTCCTTGTAAATCGAAAATCTTTGATATGGGATACTTCCTTTTCCTAGCAGATACTGTGGGCATGCTTTGACAAGATAGAGCTTGGTCCATCTTCCTTCAAGCATGTTCTTCTGCTCGGTTACTCGAATGGCTTCCAAGTCCTTGATGTTGAAGATGCCTCAAATGTCAATGAAATTGCGTCGAAACGCGATGATCCAGTCACCTTTTTGCAGATGCAGCCCCTTCCTGCAAAGTCTGAAGGTTGTGAAGGATTCAGGACCTCTCACCCTTTGCTCTTGGTGGTTGCATCTGATGAATCAAAGAGCCCCAATTTGATGCAAAATGGGAGAGAAGCTTTGAGAGATGGCTATATTGAGGCTCCAAATGGAAGCCTAGCTCTTTCTTCAACGGCTGTTCGATTTTACTCTCTAAGGTCTCACAGTTACATTCATCTTCTAAGATTTAGATCAACCGTGCACACAGTTAGATGCAGCCCCCGAGTAGTTGCCGTTGGTCTGGCTGCACAAGTGAGTATAAGATCTTACCTAGTGTGTTCTACGATCTTCCGGGAATGTGAAATCTCACTTATATTTTTTACTAAGTACATTGTACCATCATTGAATTATATTTTTTACTAAGTACATTTGTAATTATTTATTTTCACTGGGAACCATTGGGCAAATGCCTTTTAGAACTTAAAAACAACAAGAGATGATTATGGATCTGTGGTTAATAAAAAGCAAATAGGGATATAGGAGCATTTCTTTTACTTGGGGAGAATGTTATTAATGGACCAGGAAACGAGCAGGTTAATGGAGCTAGCTGTCTCAAACAATTTATGTCTTGCTGATATCTTAATTTCCTTCAATGGCAGATATATTGCTTTGATGCTCTCACCCTTGAGAATAAGTTCAGCGTCCTTACCTACCCAGTACCTCAGTTAGGAGGGCAAGGAAGCTTCGGGGTCAATATGGGCTATGGCCCCATGGATGTGGGTGCCAGGTGGTTAGCTTATGCTCCCAACAACCCATTATTATCCAACACAGGCCGTCTTAGTCCCAAAAGTCTTACTCCTTCGCCTGGTGTCAGTCCATCCACTTCACCAAGTAACAGCAGTCTCATGGCTCGCTATGCAGTGGAATCTAGCAAGCAGTTTGCAGCCGGACTAATTAATCTCAGTGATATGGGTTACAAGACCTTATCCAGGTACTACCACGAATTTGTGCCTGATGGTTCCAGCCCTCCAGTGTCATCAAATTCAAGTTGGAAAGCAGTCAGGGCTCCAACGCATTCTGCGGATGTGGACACTGCTGGAATGGTTAGTCTTTCATGATACAATTTTCGTGTCACAAGAACATGTTTATATGAGAATAACATGTTGAAGACCTTTTGGACATAGAATTCATTTTTGTTCACCCAGATAATGTAAGTCTAATCCAAACATAGTGTCCTTCTTGAGGTAATTCTTGATTGCAGTGGAAAGAATGTTGCTATTTCAGTGAGATTCGCTTGGTTAAGTAGACTTATTTATTTATCATGTGGAACAGTTTAATCAATATTTGTATTCCTGTGGCTATTCTGATTGGGTTATTTCAGGTGGTTGTGAAGGACGTCATCTCCAGAGCTATTATATCACAATTCAGGGCTCACACTAGCCCAATATCCGCGTTATGTTTTGATCCTAGTGGGACACTACTAGTTACTGCATCCATACATGGGAACAATATTAACGTATTTCGTATTATGCCATCTTGCACAAAGGCAGGGTCAGGCACTCAAAGTTATGATTGGAGTTCTTCACATGTTCATCTGTACAAACTCCATCGTGGAGTGACTTCAGCAGTAAGTTTTCTCTTGGCTGCAACCATGCCTGTAAACAATTATAGTTGCATTATTAGTTTTGTTCAATTTCATTTTGATGAATGCAGGTGATACAAGATATATGTTTTAGTCATTACAGTCAATGGATTGCAATTATCACGGCAAAGGGCACTTGTCACATATTTCTTCTATCACCATTTGGCGGCGAGACTAATCTTCAATTACATAACTCTCATGTTGGACATCCTACCCTTTTACCTGCTTTGTCAATGCCTTGGTGGTCTACGCCATCTTTCATGGTGAATCAGCAATCCTCTACATCATATCTGTTGCCACCTCCACCAGTTATTGCATATGTTGCCAGCAGAATTAAAAATTGCAACTCTGGGTGGCTAAATTCTGTTAGCAGTGCTGCTGCTTCTGCGACTGGAAAGGTTTCTGTACCATCAGGAGCATTTGCTGCTGTTTTTCATAGCTCTGCAATTCAGAACTCTCAGGCTTCTCATGCTAAAGTTCATGCTTTGGAGCACTTGCTTGTCTTCACTCCCTCTGGGCATGTTGTGCAATATGAGCTCCTGCCTTCTGTGGGTGGAGAATCTAGCGAAACCATCTCAAGAACAGTCATTGCTTCTCCAGTTCAGGTACATGATGAGGAATTACGGGTGAAAGTCGAACCTCTCCACTGGTGGGATGTTTGCAGAAGAACAGATTGGCCTGAAAGAGAAGAATCCATTTCCAGCCTTACTTTTGACATTAAGAAAGCTGTTGATGTGATTACTGATACATCTAGTCATGAGGATGGTAATGAAGATAGGGAGGTGGAAAAATCCTGTGAACGGTCTCATTTTTATCTCGCCAATGCTGAGGTTCAGATGAGCTTTGGGAGGATACCCATATGGCAACAATCCAAGGTGATCTTTTGTGTTAACTTTAATGGAGCTCTTCCACATTTTGTATTTTCAGCTTTCTTGACACACTTATAATTTACCTGTAGATATGTTTCTACACAATGAGTTCTTTAAGCACAGGAGAGGTTGCCCTGATTGAAGAAAACACTGCTGGGGAACTTGAAATTGAGAAGTTTTTGGCTTGTGAGATTGAAATAAAACGAAAAGATCTGTTGCCTGTTTTTGACCATTTCCAGAGAAGTCGATTTGATGGGAGTGAAAGGTATATAGTCCTTAATTAATTTGTTTCTTGGGCTTGATTTCTCTTTTACATCATGCACAAATGGCTTGATGTTCCCATATGCTTTACTGGTTTAACAATTCATTCCATCCAGTTTTCTGATTCACATGGAATATAAATTGCACGACCAGAAGCAATGACCTTAGCTAGTGTCAGATGATGAGTTGAGCTATAGCCTGTAGTAATTATTATGGCCGCTAATGGCATATTGGACTGTGCAAAACACAAGTTTGAGATGCAGCCTAAGTAAATTAACCTTAAATGGCAAGGAACAATGGACGTAACCTGCAATATTGGATATAATAAGTCACTTGGTTAGTTAGAAAGTTAAGTAGTTCTTTAAGCAGTGATATGCTGTCTTCCAAATAAAGCCTTGCTATAAGACTTAATAAAACTAGCCTCCATGGTGAAGATAAGCCTGCTCATAATATAAGCAAATGGAAGATGAATTTTTCAGAGGAATCATATGGCTCTTCGTCTAGTACTCATGTTAGCAGTATCAAGATTGTGATCAGTTCATTTTTATTCAGTTATAAAGAATCTTGATGGTAATTGTTTGAGAAGGTATTGTGGTGGTGATGGTAGGGGAGGCAAATGAATATATATATTTTTTTATCGTTAAATAAATGATTATATTACTAAGCACCAAGTAGGTGCAAATAATTACAAAAGGTAAGGTCATGTACAAAAGTTCATGTAACACGTCAATCAAAAAATGTCATGTTCACACGACCCCATTCCCTGTCGCTATACACCCCTGTATGCCAAAAGTTGCAAATGAATATATTACAAAATGCATTTTCATGTGGGTGCCATTTGTGCAGTTATATTTTGTTGGAAGTTAGTTTTCTTGCTTTGGTAGCTCTTTCATGATGTACTTATTACCGTGTTTAAGATACGATATTCTCCTTTGCTTATGTGATTTCCATCTTGACATAATATTGGCTGAGATCACATAAATTTACAATCAGGATTTACTTTAATAGCTGCTGCATCTGCGGAGCACAAATCAATTTTCCACCAATTTATGTTACTAATGCTTTCTCCCAGCATGTTGCATATATTATACCTGTGATAACTCTGACAAATGTTTATTTAGGACCGTTGCTGAGGGAACATGCTCACCCTCCTTTTCTAAGCAGAAATCACCTGAAGATGGTGTCCCATGCTACCCTAAGTTAGATGGCTTGATTGAAACCTCAAATGGTACTTGGAACTTTTGAATGAAATAATCTTATTTGATTTCCTGTTCACGAGACTTAATATTCCATCTTCTGAACAGGATCACTGGAAAACTGCTACTCACCCATTACTTGGTCTCAGAATGGCAATGTCGACCTGAAGCAGACGCATTATGTCCCTGCTTCACCTCCATCGAGGCAGGCTTATGCTAACAAAGATTTAGGTTCTCATGAACAGTTTAGGCCTGGTCTTAATGGTATATCATCACCGTCAACTGGTCCACTTTCTGCTGACACAAGGATTGCTAAAGAACTTGAGTCCTCCAATGGCTGTGGCACTGGTGAAGTTTGCAGTGCTGGTTCGAAGAATTCTAATATTATGTCGAACATAATGGAGGAACATGTTAATGGGTCTTTGGACTTTGAGCAGTATTTCCAGGAGGGCTACTGCCGACCGTCGGATCTAAATGGATGTCCTGATCCTGTGGAAACTGTTGTCGATGCTGATGGCAGTGGCAGCCCCTGTGAGAGGGACAAGTCTGAGGAAGATGGTGACAATGATGAC
Source organism: Lagerstroemia speciosa (assembly GCA_037672795.1). NCBI lineage: Eukaryota > Viridiplantae > Streptophyta > Magnoliopsida > Myrtales > Lythraceae > Lagerstroemia > Lagerstroemia speciosa. The sequence continues at coordinate 3,150,716 of CM075301.1, forward strand.
ATGCTTGGAGGAGTCTTTGCCTTCTCAGAATAAGGTACTGACCTAATACTCTCTGACATGTGATGTTTCTGTGGTCAATTGTACTTAATCAACTTAGTCCTAGTTTGCAAAGTCAACACATGATTTCTTGTTTTTTGAACTCTTTGGGGTAGTGTTACAAAACCCAATCTCATGTGGTTTGGTGAGGTCAAGATTAGGTTCGAGTTCCCCTCTATGGAAAGTTATCTAGAAGGACTATTAGAGCTTTGGTTTTAGTTGACACCGGCTTTTGGACTAATACTCTTTGATGATGCTACGTTGATTGGATTAGTATTAGTATTGGTTGTTCGATTCGTCTAATATATTAATAGTTAAACACAAAAGTCCGAACATTATGTAATGGGCTGACTGGTTCTTCATGATTGCTGTCCTTTTTATTCATAAAAAAAGAACTCAGTTATTCTTTTGCCAGATCAGATGCACGATTCTTTAGGAGTGAATACCTCGCATACTTCCACTACATATCTAGGGGTGGATTGCCCATTTAAATCTACTGATCATGCCTCACAATACTTGTTGGGTCGACTGCTCTTCAGTTTTCCACTCAATTGCTTTACACGTTCTGCTGGCTCTCCCCAGTTTGATTTGGATATTCCATGTTTGTATTACAGGCATTTGCGCAAGGAAGATTCAGACAAGCAATGACAGTTATTCGACTATTCCAACGTTTCTTAACTCATCCAACTGACAGAATACATTCGTTTGGCTTCTCTACTCGGGTAAAGAGCTCTGGGCATTTCAATTCTTCTTATTCCTCCCTTGTAAATGCTGTAAATTGGAAAAGAAACCTTATCACAGAATTGTGTTGTGAAACAGGTTATTCTGTGCTTTGTAACATTATTCATTCTTGAAAACGGGTTTAAAAAAAGTATGAAACAAATAAGAGAAAAATGAAAGATTGGGTTGTTTTCAATTTCAATTTACATATTGTGAATTTTTGTGGAATTGAATCATCTCAGCTTGGATGTCGCTTGCGCAGTCTCGGGTTTCTGGCCCAGTTCTGGTAGTTTCTTAGCTTTTCATAGCTGTGTAGAAAAGTCAGGCAACTTAAGCGTGAAGATACAATTTTTGCGAACAACGCGTTTTTGAATAGATTGAATTCTGTTGAAAACTTACTAAAATGCTCTTAAATTAAAGAGTGGCGTTTCGTGTAGGGTGTAGGAATGCTTAAATTCAAATTTTTTTAGGAACAAATTTAGTCCTCGGCCTTTACATGTAAGAGCGCTTTTAATTCATATGACCCAGTGTCACTTAGCTTCATAGCAATAATATCCCCTTTTTTGAAACATTTTCTTCTTTTATTATTCTCGTCGTAAACTTTTTTAAGAAACAAATTTAGTCCTATTTAATCCTCAACCATTACATAAGAGAGCACCTTTAGTTTACATGATTAAAAATAGAGTACATAGATGATCTCGTTCTTGAAAAATGTTTTGTCGATCAAGTTCGTTCTTTTTTAATTTTATATATCATATCATCATTTTGAATATTAATTAGGTCTTTTGAATGTCAATTTAGTCGTTTGAACAATAATTCGATCATCCTGAACATTAATTAAATCTGTTGCATCAATTGGTCCTCTTAAACATCAATTAGGTTATCTTGAACATAAATATTATCTTTATCGTATTTAAACATCAATTTAATCTTTTTTGTATATCATATATGTTTTTTTGTCCATATAACTGTCTATTTTTAACAGAAAAGTTACTGAACATCAAATAGGTCATTCTTTATATATCTTATTACATTTTAAAATTTTGTCCTCCATCTTTTTTGAAAAAGTCAGGAATTATCAATTTCGTCATTCCGTCAATAAATATCAATTTCCCCACTTCCCTTCATCCCGAACTTCACTTATTCATTTTCCATCGTCTCACAATTTATTACCATGTCAAGAAAAGGCATTGAGGAACTTGAGGTCCTTCCTAACCACATACTTACACGTAAAATCGAATGGACCAAGAATTACCATGTTAGGGAGTGGGGAGTCGAGAAGCCTACTTTAAACTCTTATCTCAGCTTGCATACCCTCAAATTCAGCAATTTTAGTGTCCATGCAAACCTTGAAAATATATATATATATATATATATATTATAAAGTTTTGAAACAATGAAACACAACAGTGGAGAAATCAACCTGAAACATTAAACTAAATTTGGAAAATCATCACAGAATTTTCAAAAATTCCAAACGCGATAACTTGAAGACCATTCAACGAAATTGAGTATTATAAAATCCTATAGGTTCTTACAGTTATGGACAACCTATGATACATAGAATTTTACTAAAGAAGGCCTATGCAAAAATCCACTAGTAATGGTCCAACTAAATTCTTTCTATCTAACTTGATGAATATGTAAAGTACTACATATAACACTTCGAATTCTGGGTCCCATTTCATCAAAAGTGCAACTATTTGTGAGAAGATTGGGACAGGTCAATGCATAAGTCAATTAGGAAATGAGCAAGATTATTCTGCAATAGGCAAGCACAATGACATAGAACAGTTCTTCAACTACTGTTCGTTTACCGGCATAAGTTTTGATTATACAACTCTACGGTCTTTAAGTCACGAGGATCAACTGATCGTAATAAGGTATCGCTATAATCTTTGAACATTGAGATAATTATTATCAAGATACTTCAACAATTTTTTAGTGGTGAATAATCCTTTAGCTGATATGAGGTACTTCTACGGTTTTTAAGCCGTGTGAGCTGTCAGATAATTCATTGGCTGTGATAAGGTAATTCGTGATGGAATTTACATTACCAATGGAGCCTCTGTAGCGCAATCGAGACATGGTGGAGAGAATGCTTACATGGCAAGTACCCTCCAAATTAGTGCTTCATTAATAGCTACAGCTCCCCCACAGTGATTTTGAGCACATGTCAAAACAGTTTGGATTTTCGATCGAAGTGACAGATACCAGTTCATGTTGTCCTCTAGACACATGCATTTATATTTTCCCTCTATTTCAACCTCGTCGAAGAGGCAATTTCTTCTAAGATCTTTTTTGTTTTGCTAAATTATTCAAGAGGTATTATTATATATGAATTATAAAAATACAGAGTTTGTGGGTTGTGAAACAAAAAGGCCTTGTACATGAAGTGTTGTAGCATATTGCCCTATATTATGTACAGCTTTATTTTCCTGTCTGCTTATCCATTTAACATTACATGACTCAAAAGAATCAAACATGGATACTATGTCTCGAATCGAGGGTCTGATTTCCCTCTGTCACAGCATTAACAAGAACAAGACAATCGGAGTGAACAAATAGTTTTTACCAATTATTAGATTTTGCCAGTATCAAGGTAATTTCTGCTAAAATCTTATTAATGATATGATTATATTGCAGGATATCTATATAGTTTTTTTTAACATTTCCTCCTGTATATTTCTTTCTTTTTTGTTCCAAGCACTTAATCAATTAAATTATTATGCACAGAGCACGAGATTTGTCGGCTTTGGCTTATTCTATTAATGACAAAAATAATAAATTTCTTTTGGAATGTGTGGAAAATAGCACCCCCTAAATAGATTTAAAAAGTCAAAAAGGCATAAAAGGCAGCTTCCTCGAAAGAGAAGAAAAGCAAAATTGAATCCCAAAAGTGCCCTCTCCCTCCCCCTCTCTTTCTCACCTTGCTTCCGCATGAGTCTCCACTCGCTGGTCCTGGCTTTCGTTTCCTCACGAGGAACAGAAGATCGGGTGCTGCAAACAAAGTATCAGCCCAGACTGCATTCTGCTCGGGCAGTGTCGGGTTTCCTGCCGAGCGGTTGTACCGAAAAATCTGGCCACTTAAGTCTGAAGATACAATTTTTGTCAAAAAGGTGTTTCTGAATAAATTACATTCTATTGAAAACAAATTTTTTTCGGCAAGAATTCACTCTTCCTCGTAAATATTTTCTTCTTTTATCATTTTCATCTTAAACCTTTTTTAGGAGCAGATGTGAGAACACTTTATTTTACATGAAATAATATCACTCTGCTTCACGGCAATAATTAATCCATCTTCATGATTCTTAGTTTGGTTCATCGAGTAATTCTCTATCACCTCGCTTCACATCAACAGATGGAAAATTTTTTTATCCTCTTACTACTATAAAAATTCTCCATTTTTCTTTTCTTATTTTTAAGCAGTTGTTTTGTCATCGATACACCTATTTGAAAAAATACCAATTTTAATTGATAATTACAGTGGGACTCGTTCGGCTTAACTTGCTCTGATATTATATAAAATTTTAGAATAAGATGAGAGGAGGAGGATAGTGATATTGAGAGATGCGGTACGTCGTTAGCCAAACCAAAAATTTTATTATACTGACCAACTCGAGAATTACAAGAATAGCGACCTATTTATAAGCAAATATAACCAAATAAATTAGAAAAAAAATAAAAATATGAATCTAATACGTAAAAACTTCCTAAAAATCCACTATCAATATGATCTTGCCTCTAGATACTTTATTTCCTAATAAGATGAAATAATATCATTAACAATAACATTGAACTATTTCGAGGTGCACGAATTAGTCTCGATGTGCATTTTGACTAACCCAAAAATACTGCATAGTGCAAACCAAAATTTCTTCGATTTTCGTAATGTCGATTCAACGTTTTGTAACTCGCACTGTAAAACTAAACAATTTACAGCCAAATACAAAAATGCCCAATTAAATATTATATTAAAATTTTGGATAAAATTAAAGTATCTCAATCTCTCTGACACATTAACACATGATACCTATCACTCGAGGAAACACCGGTAAATAGGAAAACATACAATTAGTAGCCTAGTAAAATGGTGACGGTGCAGATGCTAAAGGGTCAGCATCATGTAGTGCAAAATAGCACCACGCAGAGACACGAAGAATCTTTTTCAGGAATATCTTAACTTTCACACCCGCTTCTTGGGATATCCCATTAAGAAGAGTTAAGTATGATGGATTAGGAATAGCGGCCCTTAATATAAAAGGATAACCTTCCCTTGCCATACAACTACATACATGCCAACTTTGGAAAAACAAAATTTGTTAAGTAGTCTTATCTCATAATAACATGACGAGAAAGTGCCAATTAAATTAATTTGATTAATGTTAATTATGATAAGTAACGGGTGATTAACATTAATTTACCTATTTGTCATATTTTATTGGTAGTTCCTCAAGTCATGTGGTAAGTTCGGATTACCAAAAAATTTCTTCAACTTTGGACCTGGGAAATGACGGATTTTTTTTTTTTTTGTTTTATGATGATAAAACTGACTGACAAGGCTAGCTTAGGTATGCCAACTTGTACTTTTCCTTTTTCATCGCATTAAGACTTAACTAACCTTTGTTTATTCAATCTTGTGAATGCAGTATACATGAAGTGATGGACAGATTTTATGAATGATAATAGTATTTTTCGCATAGTCTTCATCGGTCGATTTTATTATTTGCACTAATGCAAATGTGGTTGCTTTTTCATGAAGGTACCGAATCAAATACCAGTTCAAGTTATCCTCTAGATCCATTTTCGAGTAACTGTATTTGTATTTTCCCTCTATTTCAATCTTGTCAAAGAGGTAATTTCTTTTTCTAAGATTTTATTAATGATATGGTGACATTGTTGGTTATATGTATGGTTTTTGGCCTTTCTCCTGCATATTTCTTTCTTTTTTTCTCTAAGCACTTTTTTTCGGGTGATTCCCGGGGCATAAAAGTCCATTGCTCCAAGCACTTAATCAATTAAATTGTTATGCATGAAAGACAAGCTTGGTTGGCTTTAGCTTGTTCTATGAATAATAAAAACAATGACTTAGACTTCACAAAATACTCAAAAGAGATAATATTAACAAAAACCCATCTTAAAGGGGTAATTGCACCATTGGTACAAAAAATTTTGGAAAAGTTTCAAGTTGATATAAAAAGAGTTTTTTATACTTAAAATGGTACAAAATATTTCAAAATTGCTCCTAAGCTGCACATTCTGCCAATTTCTCATTGATAGCATTAAAAATTGATGAGTGACATCCTATGTGATAAACTATTTTCTGATTGGTTGCAAATTAGTAGAATTAACTTAAGTTTGTTCGAGATTCGTACAAAAAAAAATTAAATTGGTTCCGTATTGGTATGAAAATTGCTGCTACATCCAGACTACTGCTACATTGTTCATTTTATATCAGTAATAACTAGGTCAGTGCAATATTGGTGAAACGAATTCGAAGTTATTAGAACAGCAACATCTCATTTTCATAATCAACAAACTTCATATGGTTACCAATATTCATAAACATATCAATGCTCTATATGGTCACCAATTAAGTACTTGAGATGTTTGTGATCGTATGAAATAGTTTATGTCCTTATTAACATTGGTAACTATATGGACTTTGGAATATGTAGATGAGATTTCTATGAAATTGTGTTCGGATAACTTTTATTTTTATTTCTCCAATATTGGACTGTTCCAGTTGTTATTGTTATAAAATGAACAATGCAGTAGCAATCACAGTTATAAAGAATATTGTAGTAGTAATATTTGTACCAACGTGAAACCAACCACAGAATGGACCCACGCGCTGTAGCTCTATGATTATCACTCAGCCTAGCAGCCCATGTTGAAAAGCAGATGCTTTGTGGAAAAAGAACCCCCTAAATAGATTTAAAAAATCAAAAAAGCATGAAAGGCAACTTCCTCGAAACAGAAGAAAAGCAAAATTGAATCCCAAAATGGTCCTCTGACTCTCTCTCACTCCGTCCTTCTTTCTCACCTTAGGCACCCGAGTCTCCACTTAGCTTCGATTCCATATTCGCTTCGCCTTCAATCTGCACACATGGATCCTTCATGGATAGCACTTTCTGCCGTGGTGACGGTGCTCATCGTTGCTGGTCTTGGCTTTCGTTTCCTCACGAGGAACAGAAGATCGGGCGCTGCAGATCCCAGTCCTGCAGATGGGGACGATTTACAGGTATTAATGCCGTGTCGGCCACAAAAATTCAGCGGAAACGAACATCGAGACAGTCTTTTTGGGTTTGGAAATGGCATTCCATTGACTTTGTATTCATGTTGTAGCAGGAGATGAAAGTAGAGCATGGCCCCTCAGCCACTACGGCTGAGCTGGCAGCCCGTCGCGATGATACGGAACACTTACCTTTCAGTGGCTTAGTCTCTGCTCAGCCAGGACACGAGTTTGAAGTCTTCCTTAGCTTCAGGGGCAACGAAATTCGCCAAACATTCGCGGATTGCCTCTATCACAAACTGATTGGTCTTGGGGTTCGCACCTTCAGGGACAATGAGGAACTCCACACCGGGGAGGAGATTGGTCCTAATCTTATGAAAGCTATCAAGCAAACCAAGATCTTCATGCCAATCCTCACCAAAGGTTATGCTACGAGCAAGTGGTGCCTCAGGGAGGTGGCCGAGATGGTGAAGTTGATGAAGGAGAATTTGAGTGACAAGCAAGTGATCATGCCCATCTTCTTTGATGTTACGCCTAATGATGTTCAGCACCAAACCGGAAGTTACGCAGATGCCTTTACTCAGCATGAGAAGGGAATTAAGCCCGGAACAATCAAAGAATGGAGGGATGCTCTCGAGGAAGTTGGGAATTTGAAGGGTCTTGAGCTCAGTCAGGCTACAAATGGGTAAGCACTACTACTGAAATAACCTTAAAAACTCCGACCCTCCATCAACTATGTATTTCAATTTTAATTCCCCATCCTCTTGGAAGGAGAAAGTTTTCAATGAAACGATCGTAACATGTGAGCGAGTGGTGATACCTTGTATATATTTTTTCAGTTAGGTTCACCATTTCATTATTTTTTTAATATTTTTTTCCATTTATGTATTTTTTCAATCAAAATTCACAATTTATTTTGGACTTTTTATATTTTAAAATTTTTTTAGGATTTAATAAGTATAAATGTATAGTTATTGATTAGATGATATCAGTATCATTTACGTGATATAATTGCTTCACTGAAAACTTCTCCTTCAGAAAGTCTTCATTCTAAAAATAGAACTATTAGTTACTTAGTTCTTTCATTTATGAGATGCCTATGCAACAAGGATTAGACCGACAAATAAAATCTTCTGAAGTTATGTTTATCAAATGCTTGAATTTGATTGGCGAAAATTTGGCTTATCAACCCAAGATTGAATTCTTTATTTATTTATTTATTTATTTATTTTTGGGTAGAAATCAAGGAGAATTCATAGACCTGGTGGCTGCTGAGGTACTAAGAAAACTGAGGCAGGCTTGGGTGGACATGAGTGAGAACATTGTTGGACTCGACGATCCTGCTGATGCAGTCATGCAGATGTTAGAGCTTGGCTTAAATGATATTAGGATGGTTGGAATATCGGGCATGGGTGGCATTGGCAAGACCACACTGGCCAAGTACGTCTACAACAAAATTGCGAGCAATTTTCAATGTTGTTCTTTCCTCAGTGACGTTCGAGAAACCTACAGCAAACCTGGAGGCTGTCTTGAACTGCAAAGTAAACTTGTCGATGACATACTGGGGCAGCATACTTATCATCTTACGAGTACTGCTGAAGCAATCAATGTCCTTAAGAACAGGGTTCGTGGTAAGAAAGCCCTTATTCTCATTGATGATGTGGATCATATGAGTCAGCTCAATGCACTAGCAGCGGACCCCGGTTGGTTCGGCTCAGGAAGTAGGATCCTAGTCACCACCAGAGAGAAAAAAGTTCTCAATCAATTTCCTTGGTCTAGTACATACGAACTCAAACCGTTGGATAAATTTCTAGCTCTCGAACTTCTTTGCAAGTATGCATTTCGAGATGACTCGCCCTCACCGGAGTTTGCCGATCTATCCAACGAAATTGTGCGTGTAACCGGGGGACTTCCTCTAGCACTTATGGTCATAGGTTCATCCTTATATGCTAGTCGTGGAAAGAAGGGTGTGTGGGAAGATACGGTGGAACAGTTGAAAGAAAGACCTGACACGAACGTCCTCGAAAAGTTGAGGATTAGTTATGATGCTTTAAATGTTGAGCAAAAGAAGATCTTTCTAGATATTGCATGCTTTTTCATTGGCTGGAATTACGAACATGTAATTCCCATGTGGCACGATTGCAAGTTCCATCCGAGACTTGGAATTGAAGTGCTCCAGCTCAAATGTTTGATAAATATTGGTGATCGCAACCAGCTACAGATGCATGACCAGCTTAGAGACCTGGGGAGGTATATCGTGGAACAAGAAAGCAGCGGAGAGCCAGAGCAACGAAGTCGGCTATGGAAGAGCAAAGAAGCAATTGACGTGTTAAAGAGTCAGCAGGTAGGATGCTTCGGAAATATTTTAAACCTTGTTTTCTTATTTGATCAGGTTCTGTTGATCGTCATCTTTTAATAATTGAAGTGCAATCTTAAGGCATGATTAATTCCAATTGCTCTTCTAATTTTTTGGTTCAGGGGACACCGAAAATTGAAGGGGTTGCGATTTGGTCCGGAGAGGAAGGAGTTACTTTCTCCGAGAAATATTTTCAAAATCTATCGAAGCTAAGGACTCTTTTGCTAGGTGCGGATGTCGAACTCAATGGAGATTACCAGCATCTTCTGCCAAATCTAAAATTGTTGAGATGCTCGATGAAGAGCAGTCACCCTCCCAATTTCCCCCTACATAATCTAGTTGTTCTCGATCTATCTTGTAGCAGAATTGACGAGGACTGGGTTGCTTGGAACTCAATTAAGGTCTTACCAATTAATTTTAGATTGTATTCATCAATCCTCACTACAAACTAAATATTGTTTCTTACATTTTTTTTTCTTATTTTGTTCTTCAGATGGAGAAGCTAAAAGTCCTTGATCTGACATTCTGTGGTAGAATCAGAAGAATTCCTGGCTTCTCAGCTTTTCCAAACTTAGAGAGACTGGTTGTCGAACATTGTCAAGAGTTGGATTCAATTGACCCGTCAATAGAGCTTCTCAAAAATCTGAACTTTTTAAGTTTGAAGAGGTGTTCTCGGCTAAAGAAGTTGCCAGATCAGTTGGGTTATTTGGAGGCATTGTCTGTGCTCATTGTTGATTGGACCCCTGTTGAAGAATTACCCATCTCAGCACGAATGAAGAAACTTGAATTTCTGTCTGCCAACGGTTGTCATCATCTCAGGAGTATTCCGAACTCAGTTGGATCCCTTGAGAACCTTAAACAGCTATCACTAGAGTTTTGCTGTTCTCTGAGTATACTCCCAGAAACCATTGGACAGCTGAAGTCCTTAAATGACCTGCGATTACAAAGTTCTGGAATAACTTGCTTACCAAAGACGCTTGGACATTTGAAGAAGCTTCAAGTGTTGGATGCCAGTGGTTGCCGCTCACTAGCAGTAGAAGTTCCCGTTGAAATTGGAAGCCTTTCACATCTCCAGACCTTATATCTTTCTTTAGGAAGATCCTTGTGCAAAAAGACTCTTCATAAGCTTCCTTCCAGCTTGACTAGTCTAGCAATTGAAGGCTTAGGGAATGATGCAGTGGTAAAGATAAAGAAAGATTTCCTAGCTCAGCTATGCAATTTGGAGAAATTGGTTTTGAGGAATGTGAATGCAAGGGCTTTGCCCGAAGAGATTGGTTCTTTTTCTCGCCTAAAGGAAGTTGAAATCACTCAGTGCGCAAAACTTGAATTCCTTCCAACCCTTCCATCCAATCTGCAATCGCTGAAAGTTTCTGATTGTTGCAGTCTTCAAAAGTTGCCATGCCTTTCAAACTTGAGGAAATTGTTAGAATTACAGGTTATGGGCATGAGGCTTACAGAAATCGATGGTCTGGGGGATCTAATCTCGCTTCAAAGTTTGAACATGAGCAGTTGCACGGAGTTGAACCGACTTGACGGATTAGGAGAACTGGGATTGCTTGAGGATTTGGACATTAGCAATTGCAAGGAGATCGAAAAGCTACCAAAATTGTTGAAATTGCAGAGTCTACAAAAGTTAAACATTACCGGTTGTGAGAGGTTGATCCAACTTGACGAATTAAGAGAACTGGGATCGCTTAAGCATTTGGACATGAGCAGCTCTAAGAGATTGATTGGACTTGATGTGATCGGAGAATTGGTATCACTTCAGACGTTGGACATTAGGAAAAGCAACGCAATTGAAAAGCTACCAGAATTGTCGAAGCTGCAGAGTCTACAACAGCTGAACATAAGTGGGTGTGAGAGGCTGATCCAACTTGACGAATTAACAAAAGTGGGATCGCTTGAGCATTTGGCCATGAGTGGCTGTAAGAGGATAATCCAACTAGACAGGATAGGAGAATTGGTATCACTTCAGACGTTGGACATTAGTAAATGCAACGCAATTGAAAAACTACCAGAATTGGCGAAGCTGCAGAGGCTGCGTGAACTGAACATGAGCGGTTGTAAGAGGCTGATCCAACTTGACGGATTAAGAGAACTGGGATCGCTTGAGCATTTGAACATGAGCCGTTGTCAGAGGTTGATCCGACTAGACGGGATAGGAGAATTGGTATCACTGGAGAGGTTAGACATTAGTTATTGCAAGGCAATTGAAAAGCTACCAGAATTGTCGAAGCTGCAGAGTCTACAACAACTGAACATGAGCGGTTGTGAGAGTCTAATCCAACTCGACGGATTAAGAGAACTGGGATCGCTTGAGCATTTGAACATGAGTCACTGTAAGAGGCTTATCCGACTAGACGGGATAGGAGAATTAGTATCACTTGAGAGGTTAGACATTAGTGATTGCAAAGCAATTGAAAAGCTGCCAGAATTCTTGAAGCTACAAAGTCTACAGCAACTGAACATGAGCGGTTGTGAAAGGCTGATTCAACTTGATGGATTAAGAGAATTGGGATCACTTGAGCATTTGGAGATGAGCGGTTGTAAGAGGCTGATCCGACTAGACGGGATAGGAGAATTGGTATCACTGGAGAGGTTAGGCATTAGTTATTGCAAGGCAATTGAAAAGCTACCGGAATTGTCGAAGCTGCAGAGACTGCGTCAACTGAACATGAGCGATTGTGAGAGGCTGATCCAACTTGACGGATTAAGAGACCTGGGATCGCTTGAGCATTTGGAGATGAGCGGGTGTAAGAGGCTGATTCGACTAGACGGGATAGGAGAATTAGTATCACTTGAGAGGTTAGACATTAGTGATTGCAAAGCAATTGAAAAGCTACCAGAATTGTCGAAGCTGCAGAGGCTACGTAAACTGAAAATGAGCGGTTGTAAGAGGCTGATCCAACTTGACGGATTAAGAGAACTGGGATCGCTTCAGCATTTGGAGATGAGCGGCTGCAAGAGGCTGATCCGACTAGACGGGATAGGAGAATTGGTATCACTGGAGAGGTTAGACATTAGTTATTGCAAGGCAATTGAAAAGCTACCAAAATTGTCAAAGCTACATAGTCTACGACAACTGAAAATGAGCGGTTGTGTGAGGCTGATCCAACTTTACGGATTAAGAGAACTGGGATCGCTTGAGCATTTGGGCATGAGCGGCTGTGGGAGGCTAATCCAACTAGACGGAATAGGAGAATTGGTGTCACTAGAGATATTAGACATTAGTGGTTGCAAGGCAATTGAAAAGCTACCAGAATTCTTGAAGCTGCAGAGTCTACAGCAACTGAACCTGAGCGGTTGTGAGAGGCTGATCCAACTTGGCGGATTAAGAGAACTGGGATCGCTTGAGCATTTGGACATGAGCCGCTGTAAGAGGCTGACCCGACTAGAAGGGATAGGAGAATTGGTATCACTGGAGAGGCTAGACATTAGTGATTGCAAGGCAATTGAAAAGCTACCAGAATTGTCGAAGCTGCAAAGTCTACAACAACTGAACATGAGCGGTTGTGAGAGTCTAATCCAACTCGACGGATTAAGAGAACTGGGATCGCTTGAGCATTTGGACATGAGCGTCTGTAAGAGGCTAATCCGACTAGATGGGATAGGAGAATTGGTATCACTTCAGACGTTGGACATTAGTAAATGCAACGCAATTAAAAAGCTACCAGAATTGTCGAAGTTGCAGAGGCTGCGTCAACTGAACATGAGCAGTTGTAAGAGGCTGATCCAACTTGACGGATTAAGAGAACTGGGATCGCTTGAGCATTTGAACATGAGCGGCTGTAAGAGGCTGATCCAACTAAATGGGATAGGAGAATTGGTATCACTGGAGATGTTAGACATTAGTGATTGCAAGGCAATTGAAATGCTACCAGAATTGTCGAAGCTGCAGAGGCTACGTCAACTAAAGATGAGCGGTTGTGTGAGGCTTATCCAACTTGACGGATTAAGAGAACTAGGAGCTCTTGAGCATTTGGGCTTGAGTGGCTGTGAGAGGCTGATCCGACTAGATGGGATAGGAGAATTGGTATCACTTGAGAGGTTAGACATTAGTGATTGCAAGGCAATTGAAAAGCTACCAGAATTCTTGAAGCTGCAGAGTCTACAACGACTGAAAATGAGCGGTTGTGAAAGGCTGATCCAACTTGACGGATTAAGAGAACTGGGATCACTTGAGCATTTGGAGATGAGTGGCTGTAAGAGGCTGATCCGACTAGACGGGATAGGAGAATTGGTATCGCTTGAGGGGTTAGACATTAGTGATTGCAAGGCAATTGAAAAGCTACCAGAATTGTCGAAGCTACAGAGTCTACGGAGACTAAAAATGAGCGGGTGTGAGAGGCTGATCCAACTTGACGGATTAAGTGAACTGGGATCGCTTGAGCATTTGGAGATGAGCGGCTGTAAGAGGTTGATCCGACTTGACGGGATAGGAGAATTGGTATCACTTCAAACGTTGGACATCAGTAAATGCTACGCAATTGAAACTTTGTTGGATTTGTCAAAATTACAGAGATTAAGGCACTTGAGTATGAAAAGTTTCGAGAAGTTGAGAAAAGTTGATGAACTTGAGGAATTGAAAAAGCTTTCTGATCTACCGAAGCTGCAGAGATTAAAAGGGTTGCAAGCGGAAGCATGCGAGAAGTTGTGTAAACTTGGAATTGAAGAGTTAGAGTCATTGCGGAAACTGGACATGAGCGGGTCAAAAGCAATTGAAAAGCTGCCGAGATTGTCAAAACATAACAAATTATTGGTTCTATACATGAGAGGTTGTAGTAAGCTGCGTCAACTTGACGGGATTGGGGAATTGAGATCACTAACTGCATTGGACATCAGTGGTTGCACCTCTATAGAAAATATACCTGACCTAGCAAAGCTTCAAAAGTTAAAGACGCTGAGAGTGAAAGCATGCAAGAAGTTGCGCCACCTTGAGGGGCTTGAAGGACTGAATCTACTGACAAAAATCGACATAAGTGGGTGCAAAGCCATCGAACAGCTTCCAGATCTATCGCAGCTACATGAATTATGGTATCTGAGAATGGAAGGATGTGAGAAGTTGCACCGACTTGACGGACTCGGGCTTGAAGAATTGAAAAAGTTGAGCGTGTTGAGAATAAGTGGGTGTAAAAGAATAGAAAAACTACCTAATCTATCAAAGCTTCAGAAGTTATGGTGGTTGGATATTAAAGCATGCAAGCAGTTTCGTCGATTTGAGGGGCTCGAGGAATTGAAATTACTGTGGGCATTGAATATGAGCGGATGCAGAGCACTTGAAAAGTTGCCGGATTTATCAGAACTTCAACGTTTAAAAGAGTTGGAGATGGAGGGTTGCAAGAATATCAGGGAGGTTCGAGGACTAGAGAACTTGATTAATCTGAGAGTCCTGCGTATCTCCGGCTGCAAATTACTGGATTTACAAGATCTATCACATCTGTCAAACCTAAATATCAGAAAATGAATGGAGGACATCACCTACTGAGAGGTTTTCTAAGAATTCCTTTTCACGACTCAGCCCGTGGGCATGGGAGGAAGCTCGGTCCCCACCCCACCTGCTCTATCCCCTCCGACAAGCAGGGCCAAATTATGAGGACCATGCTCCTGAACGCAATTGGCTTCGCGAGGATTGTCCTGGTCTGGTCCTCTTCCCTACTCATGACGCCAACTCTAATTGGTGCGTAGACGACCTTGTAGCTATCGGATAGATTAACTGCGGAGTTTCGGAATGGGTTTGATTCTAGATCTGCCTAGTTGATGAAGGGAGGCCAGGGCTTTGACCTTGAGAAGGCGGAAATTGTACGACAGCTTATTCTTCATGTTTTTTTTTTTTTTAAGTTTCTCTAATACACGACAGTATCTACTCTGCATTTTTAAACTAGCTGGCAACTAATGGATTTGTGGCAACTTTTCAGGTTGTATTAGATTAACAAGACAAATTTTCTGCCTTTGATTTCAGGCTTTGTCACAGTACATACTGATATCTGCATTATCCAGTCCCTCTTATCTAGAGAAATCGGAGAATATATGGACCATATATCAAAGAGAAAGGGAATTCCTCGGGGAAAGAAAAAACAGATTGAATTCTCTGTTTGTGGGAAATGCAATCATGAGAGAGGGAGTTTATCGGATGCAAGGCAGATCAATTGTGGTGAGAAACACAAAGCACATACTGTTAAGAGTTACTGTTCTGGCATCAATAAGTTTGTGGTGTGACGTGAGAACTGCAAAATCATTCTACAGCACTCTCTTCCCATGGTATCATTACCCCATCTTCTTTCAGCTCAGCTCACTCGCTTTGTTCATGTAGCTCACTCATCCCCTTCCATTTTGTCTTTGGAGATCGAAGCCACCTCGAGAATGGTGGCCACGCAATTCAGGGGTCAGCTCTCAACAATTTCCACGAAATTGTCCAGTACATCATCGAGGTACTTTGCTCAATTGCTGTGACACTGCATGGAACTTAGTCCGTGCTAATTCTGGGTTTAGGTGGTGTAATGATGTTTAACCGGTTCAGCACTGCTGAATTGAATGTGCATATGATCACATCCAACACACAATTACCTCTGTCCATGCTTCTTTTCCTTGCAATTGGCTTTACACCTGCAAGTGAATATGCATATAATCGCACCAAACACACATACTATTTCCTCGATACCGAACTGTGGTTATTAAAATCCAGGTGAGTTGAAGCTCACCAAACTCAACAAACAATAATGCAGGTTCCAAATGCAAATTCCATGGCGCATTTGTCAATTTCAGTACAAATTATTACAGTTAATTTCTCTCTTGTGCTCAGGAGTTCGAATGAATTCATCAAAGAGACACTGTCTTTTCCCCTAGAGGGAAATGGAGATTATGTTGAAGACATGGAAACCCGAAGTATCTTGAGGCACTACAGAGTCAATTCATATTAGCTGTTCGGAGAAGATGAAGATCCAGTTGAGTTTTGGTTTTTCTCAAACTACCAAAGCAGAGGAGTGAAACAGAACCAACCCACTGATCGTACCATAATGCCATTTATTTTTCATCAAATAATTTTTTCCTTACTTTTCTTCCACCCTTATCATACAATTGGACTCTTCTCGTTGTCGCTGTAATTGGATAGGCTGCCGCACGTGATACTTGCATAAAAGTTCGTATTTTCACTTTGCCGGCTTAGATTTTGGCTTAATTATTAAATATTAAGTAATTTTAAATCTTTTTGTTGCTGTTCTCTAATTATTGGGAATGAATCCCACATCGAATAAATGATAAAAAGAGATCCGGTTTATAAAAGAGTGGGGACCAACATCTTATCAACTTGAAATTTTGATATGGACATGAGTCCAACCTCTTATGAGTCGAGTGGAAAATATCACTTGGCATCAGAGCCAACCTCGTGGGCTTACATCACGCCAAGCCTGAAATCGGAAGAAAACAAAATGCCCGACTCATGGTCAATTTCCCCCTCGGTTGAGTACGAAATAAAAATGCCCCGCTCGAGGTCATTTGTGTGGCATGTATCAAGTATGAACACATTGATAAATGATAAAAGAAGTCCTCTTTAAAAGAAAGTGTAGACCAGCATTCTATCAACTTGAGTTGAGCTTTTGAGATGGACATGAGCCCAACCTTTATGAGTCGGAAGGAAATTTGCACACTAATTTTTCATGAAATTCATGTTCTAAGTTTAGTTTGAATAATTTCCAAGTTTGACGAGTATTTTGGTACTTTTCCTGATTTTTCTTATCCGGTGGCTAATATGAGTTTTTATGAGAAGGGTATGAATTATTGAAAAATGTATGTATCTAATTGAAGTGAAATTTGATTAGGTACAAAAGCATATGGTCTCTCTCCCCTTCATCGAATTCCTCCTGGATATGGAGGAAACTCCTCAAGCTTCATGACTTGGTAAGGCCATTCCACTCCTGCACAGTAGGCTCAGGAGCAACACTTTTCCTTTGGTACGATCCATGGGCTCCAAATGCATCACTAAGTACTGGCCAACTGGCCAGCAAAGTATCCCTTCTTTGCGCCTAGATGCAAAACTCTCGGCAGTACTGCACCAAGGGGAATGGACTTGGCCTAGGTGTGCTTCCCCAGCCATTGTGGACTCACTGCTGCCCATCCAAGCTTCAGTCTCTTTCTCCTCAGAAGACCAACACTACTGGGATGGATCTCCAATTTTTGCCATCTCTAAGGTTTGGAAGAGCATCAGACCAAAAGGACCTCACGTACAATGGTTCTCACTACTTTGGTTCAAAGGTCATATCCCAAGAGTTTTGACTATCTGCTAGCTGGCAATCCTCGACCGACTTGCCACAAAAGAAAGAATCTCTAGATGGAACTCTCACCTCTCCTCTCAATGCAAGTTCTGTGACAACATCATAGAAACCAGAGAACACCTGTTCTTCCAATGCCCGAAAAATATGGAAGTGTGGAAAGACCTATCAACGATCTTACAACTTGATAGCCATATAGGAAATTGGGATCTCGTGATACAGAATGCCACACGACGATGGAAGGGCAACCACCTTGACGGAATCATTGGAAAGTTGATCTTCACATGCTACATCTACTGTATCTGGTCTGAGAGGAATCTGAGAGTTTTTCAATCTAAGAGAACAGAACTTTTTGTAATTAGGGAGAGAATTATTTTCATGGCCAAGCTTAGGATAGTTTCCATGCCAAAAATACGTCACAAACTAGCTACTGGTAAGCTTGGGCCTCTGCTTCATTTGGATGATCTTTTGTAAAGTGTTGTACATATTTACTTCAATGAAATGAATCCACACTCATAAGAAAAAAAGAATTTTGATTAGGTATGCTATCATAAAAGTACAAAGAATAATATATTAGTGAAAACTTGTCAGAGTCAGGAATCTAACGTATTAAGTTGATCACGAATTGGAGCTAAAACAAGAAAAATATGACCATTTAAAGAAAATTGCATGGAGTCGATTGGCTACCACGGTCACTGAAACAACTAAGAGGAAAGGCAGAGTGACCACGGTGGCCCGGATCAGGTTGGTGATTTTCAACCGATTTCATCCGATCATGATTTAACACGTCCTCATATGCATTCTAGAAGTGTTTTTTTAAGTGTTTCAAATTCCGAAATACGAGAGATGGGGCAAATATTGAATGGAGAAAATATGGGGAGAAGAATTAAAAATCTAAATATATCCTGAAGATATCGGTAATATACTCGGGTTCTCCAAGATGATGATTTCCTCGGGTATAAAAAGACACCCTAATCCACGGTAGAGGACACAGAACATGGACAAGAAATATGACTTCAATTAGGGCTTGAAGAATTCAAGGAAGATCTAGGAAGAAAGCTTTCAGTGGAGCATTTAGACCACGTCAGTATCGTTTACATGATATATCCGTCAAATAAGAATTCGCTATTTATATATTATTTTCAACATGGTTCACCATTTATTAGGTTTTTAAATTTTTTTACTATTTATATATTATTTCGAATTAGGGTTCATTATGTATTTAAGGGTTTTTAAAAATATTTTTTTAAAGTTTTTTAGGATTTAAGAACCATAATTTTATTGAAGACTTTCTCGGATCGAGGAGCCAAGTAAAGGAAGGTGGAAGAGCGATTGGGACAACATTGAAAGATCACACCATCTAGTTTTCTCTTTCTCTATTCTCTTCTTTTAGTTTGAACTCCATGAATTCTTCCTTGATTTTATTTGTTATCTTTACTTTTGTTATGAACTAATTCCCTCTTTTTTATGAGGGAATCAATGGATTCTAATTTGATTTCTAATTTTGTATTTATTCCTTAAGTCTTTCTATTGATTTATGAATTTGTATGACGTCTTATTTATACTAATTCATGTTTGAAGTTTTCTATCCGACCAGCCGTTGATTTGAATGATTTTGAGAGATCGCCGAACTTGAGAGGGAAATTTGGGACCATGCTAGGGTTAGTATAACCTAGGATAACTTACCCTGAGCGGTAGATGTTATTTATGAGGGAAATCAAGAGATAGTTAGAACTGAATAAACTTCCTTGTACTATTACCTAGAGATAGAATATGTTAGTATCTCGAAAGGGAGTATGCCCTTGTTGCATCGAGAAGTGGCAGGGGAAACTTAGAAATTTAAGGCAAAACATTAAAATTAATTGTTAGCATAAGGATAGATTGGTTTAGGAATAGAATTAGATGAAGTTGTGACTCTGAGGAGCCCTAATTGATTGAATTCCATATTAATTAGTTTCACTAATCTTTGCTTTCTTTGATTATTTTCCTCTTATTCAAATCAGTTTGTCTTTGGAATATTACTACAAGTTAGTGCTTAGTGAAATTGACGCATTTGAATTTTCTTGGGAACAATCACTTGCTCATCATTATATTACTTATGTATGATACATATATTTGCATGCCCTATTTTAGATATATTATAACAAGTTTTTAGTGTCGTTACCAGGGACTCCTACTCAAGTTTTTTGCCGACCCTTTACTATAAATAGAAATTCTTCAAAATAACAACTCTAACTTGCTGAAATTTGACCTTGAGATTGAACTTTCATTCTATCAAAGACATAGAGAATAAAGGTGACCTCAACAATTTGAAGGTCAAGTCATGAAAAATATGCAAAAAGGAGGCAATCAAATCCATAATCGGTACGATCAAGGTGGGGACCTGATGACTTAGCATCAGGGTCCACCACCGAGGACAGTAAGACATTATAGACAACATCATTTTTAGAATAGACCAACTATTTCCAAACCATCGATGCAAGCTCACACTTTCAGAAATAAGCCAACCATGATTTAGATGTTGTGGATAACTTGTTTCTCCGGAGGCTCACCGAATGAGGATCCCATGCATACTTGATGAATTTCCTTGAAATTTGTGACGCATTCCACTTTTAGGGGGGTCCACTGACTACATTCATATGTCCCCTTTTTTTTTTTTTCCATTTCATTGAGGGACAAGGTAAAGGCATGCTTGGAGGAGTTTTTGCCTTCTCAGAATAAGGTACTAACCTAATACTCGATGACATGTGATGAAGTATTTAGTTGTACTTAATCAACTTAGTCTGAGTTTGCAAAGTCAACACATGATTTCTTGTTTTTATAACTCTTAGGGATAGTGGTCCAAAACTCTGTCGCGGTTTGGTTAGGTCGGTATCATAGGATCGAATTAATCCCCCTTTAAGCAAAATTATCTAGGATTCTTTGAGTCTGGATTTTGGCTGACATAAACTTCTTGGACTATATTATGCCTCTAGCGATGCTATATTGATTGGCTAGTATTGGTACCGGTCGTTCAGTTCGTCTGATATATTCAGTTGAATACAAAAGTCGGAACATTATATAGTGGAGTGGATGACTCACTACTACTGCTACAATCTTTTTTATTCATAAAAAAATAGAACTTTCAGTTATTCTTTTGCCATAATTCTTTAGGGGTTAACATCTCACATACTTCCACTACATATCTAGGGGTGGATTGATTGATTGAAGTCTACTGATTATGCCTTACAATACTTGTTGGCTCGACTTCTTTTCAGTCTTCCACTTAGTTGCTTTACAAGTTCAGCTGTCTCTCCACAGTTTCATTTGAGTAGTCGATATTTGTATTACAGGTATCTGTGCAAAGAATATTCAGGCAAGCAATGACACTTATGGAGCTATTCCAACTGTCTTCACAGTACTTTCACAGCGAAAGTTAGTTAAATTCTCGATCCGTCAGCCAATCGCTATTCTTGTTCGACAGTTCGCCATTCCCTCCTCGGCTCCGCCGTCTGCCATTGGAGCTTTCCC
Source organism: Lagerstroemia speciosa (assembly GCA_037672795.1). NCBI lineage: Eukaryota > Viridiplantae > Streptophyta > Magnoliopsida > Myrtales > Lythraceae > Lagerstroemia > Lagerstroemia speciosa. The sequence continues at coordinate 3,171,837 of CM075301.1, forward strand.
CTGCCTCCTCCTTCCAATCAGACCTACTCCGAGCCCAGGGTGTCCCTCCTCTACCTTTCCTCCTCCGCCATCCTCTATTTCTCTTTCCGCCTACACCGTAGCTGGGCTTTTCAAACCCTAGCCGGGCTTCTCGAACCTTCCGTGCCTGCTCCCTGTTCCGTGCATCTTCCGAACTCCTCAGTCTTTGTCAGCCGTCCTCCTGCAGAAGCCGCTCGAGATAGGCCTCCGTGAGTCATCCTCTGCTGACCTCCGTTCGAGATCAACCTCCGACACGCCTCCTCGCCTCCTCCTCCAACAGTCGTCAGCCCTCTTCCATGGCTCGTTGCCTCGGAGCTTCACCTACCGTGGTTTGTTGCACATGCAATTTTCAGTGGCCCAATTAATTTGAAAAATTTGCTCAGTAATTACATAGACAAGTACTTGTTTGATTTTGTAATTTTACTGCAGTTCATATTCTTACAGATTCCAATTTCTTTTTGAGTGTTGTATGAATTCAGTGCAGTTCATTTTATCTACCATATTCATCTGGGTTTTCTTAAACTCACAACAATGGATAACGGGTAGTATACCTTTAACTATTTCGGAGTTTCATCTTTGCCTAATCTAAGATAGCTCTGAAATTGCAGACTGTATGTATGTGATTGTAACCTGAATTTCAGATGGACAATCTGTAATTGTCTTTTTGGCCAGGGCAGTCGTTTATAAGTGGCCAACAAAGAAATAGAGAGTGAAATTCATTGTGGTGAATCCCTGAGAAAAGGTAAAAACTTGCTATCAATTTTCTTTTAACTTAGTGGCATTTGAGAAGTTTTATGGCTTTCCTATGATAAACGAAAACTTTCAGTCAGCAAGTAAGTAATGCACAGATTTGTCTCTTTGCAGATGCCTCTGATGACATTAAGAATCTATTGATCGTGGCTTGTTAGGGTTTGACGATTCCTTCCCTTATTTCTGACATAGATGATATGTTTCCTGTGAGTTCTTCCATTCACAATTTCATTTTACTCAATTAAAGCAATATGCATGTCATTCAGCTCCCGTAATGGATTTTGTGCCTCACTGTTTAAAAGGTTAGACTAAACGTGATTTTAGTTCCATTGGATGCTCAGAGTTTGAAAAAAGATGCTTCCTTGAGCAATAGCTGCATCTTTTCATCAAGAGATTTGCTTCCAGCAGCGTGATCAAGGATTTTGCAATATTCTGCTTCCCTTCTTTGCTCTGCATAATTATGTTCATGTGGTATTTATTTTTGGAGTTGAATGATTGACTTTTCATATCAAAAATTTAAATTATGACAAATAAATACCTATTATATCCTGTTGCATCCTCTGAAAATTAGATGGGCTCCTGAATCATGGAAGTACCTTGTTGAACAAAAATAGAATATTTTGAATAAGAGGTGCACATAAATGTTGCCTAGTTTTTAGCATATAAAATGAGATTATATGCTTCCTGATTATTTTGCTAAATAATCCAGCGTTTCATATTTTGCAGAGCTATATTTCAGTGAAGATGCCTGGCATAAGAGGTGGTAGTATCTCACATCCAGGAAAGGCAGTCGCTTGAAAGGATAGTATACCAGATTTGCAAGTGAACACTGCTATCATCAAACTTGATTGGTAAAATAATTGTTACTTCAATTGTGCTTCCTAATTGATCATCAAATGAACACCATGGAGCATTGAATTGAACAGGCCATTTTGGGAGACTATTTTGGCTATTCAATGAACACCGTTGATGATTGGATTGAATTGAATTGGATATTTTGGGAGACTATTTTGGCGATTTTGGGTGATGTGGTTCATTGGATTGCTGCTTTCTGACGTGTTATGTGCTGTTGTACTATTTGAGTGAACTTAAGTGTGAGTTGTGTTAGCTACTGGATTGAATTGACTTTTTTGGAAAGATTGTTGAAGCTATTTTGGGTGATGTGGTTCATGGAATTGCTGCTCTACCAGCAATAATAATTCAATTTCACGATTCTTAGTTTGATACATTGAGCAGTTCTCCATGACTCTGCTTCACAGCAACAAACAAAAAAACAATTTTCCTCTTACCGCTACAAAAGCTCTCTATTTTTGCTTCCTTATTTTCAACTGGTAGTTTTGTCATTGCTACACCTATTTGAAAAGGTACCAATCCAAGGCGATCTTTTGTGTTAACTTTAATGGAGCTCTTCCACATTTTGTATTTTCAGGTTTCTTGACATTCTTATAATTTACCTGTAGGTATGTTTCTACACAATGAGTTCTTTAAGCGCGGAAGAGGTTGCCCTGACACTGCTTGGGAACTTGAAATGGAGAAGTTTTTGGCTTGTGAGATTGAAATAAAAGGAAAAGATCTGTTGCCTGTTTTTGACCATTTCCTGAGAAGTCGACTTGATGGGAGTGAAAGGTATATATTCTTTAATTAATTTGTTTTTTGGGCTTGATTTCTCTTTTACGTCATGCACAAATGGCTTGATGTTCCCATACGCTTACTAGTTTAACAATTCATTCCATTCAATTTTCAGATTCACCTGGAATATAAATTGCACGACCAGAAGCAATGATCTTAGCTAGTGTCAGAGATGAGTTGAGCTATAGCCTGTAGTAATTATTATGGTCGCTACTGGCATATTGGACTGTGCAAAACACACGTTTCAGATTTAGGTAGCCTAAGTAAGTTCACCATAAATAGCAAGGAACAATGGACATAACCTGCGATATTGGATATCATGAGTCACTTGGTTAGATAGAAAGTTAAATAGTTCTTTCAGCAGTGATTTGCTGTCTTCCAAATAAAGCCTTGCGATAAGACTTAATAAAACTAGCCTCCATGGTGAAGATAAGCCTGCTTATACTATAAGCTAACGGAAGATGAATTTTTCAGTGGAATCATATGGCTCTTCATCTAGTACTCCTGTTAGCAGTATCAAGACTGTGATCAGTTCATTTTTATTCAGTTATAAATAATCTCGATGACAATTGCTTGAGAAGGTATCATGGTGGTGTTGGTAGGGAATGAGGGGAATGAATATATTATAAAATGCATTTTTATGTGGGTGCCATTTGTGCAGTTATATTTTGTTGGAAGTTAGTTTTCTTGCTTTGGTAGCTCTTTCATGAAGTTAGTTATATTCTCCTTTGCTTATGTGATTTCCTTCTTGACATAATATTTGCTGAGATCACATTTATTTACAAACAGGATTTACTTTAATAGATGCTGAATCTGACAAATGTTTATTCAGGACCCTTGCTGAGTGAGTGAACATGCTGACCCTCCTTTTCTAAGCAGAAATCACCTGAAGATGGTGAACCATCCTACCCTAAGCTAGATGGCTTGATTGAAACCTCAAATGATACTTGAAACTTTTGAATGAAGTCATCTTATGTGATTTCCTGTTCACGGGACTTAATATTCCATCTTCTGAGCAGGATCACCGGAAAACTGCTACTGACCCATTACCTGGTCTCAGAATGGCAGTGTCGACCTGAAGCAGAGGCATTATGTCCCTGCTTCACCTCCATTGAGGCAAAGATTTAGGTTCTTATGAACAGTTTGGGCCTGGTCCAGTCCACTTTCTGCTGACACAAGGATTGCTAAAGAACTTGAGTCCTCCAATGGCAGCGGCACTGGTGAAGTTTGCAGTGCTGGTTTGAAGAATTCTAATATTTTGTCAAACATAATTGATAAGCATGTGAACGGGCCTTTGGACTTTGAGCAGTATTTCCAGGAGGGCTACTGCCGACGGTCGGATCTAAATGGATGTCCTGATCCTGTGGAAACTGTTGTCGATGCTGATGGCAGTGGCAGCCCTGTGAGAGGGACAAGCCTGAAGAAGACGGGGACAATGATGGCATGCCTGGAGGAGTTTTTGCCTTCTCTGAATAAGGTACTGACCTAATGCTCTGTAGTCAATTTTACTGAATCAACTTAGTCTTAGTTTGCAAAGTTGACACGTGATTTCTCGTTTCTAGAACTCTCAGGACTAGTAATCCAAAACTCTATCCCAAGTTGTTTGGTGAGGTCGGTATTATTGGATTGAACCCCCGATAAAAAAAAATTATTTAGGAGGACTCTTTGAGTATGGGTTTTAGCTTATATCAACTTTTTAGAGTACATTATGCTTTTAGTGACACTATGTCGATTGGCTAGTATTAGTAGTGGTCATTTAGTTCGTCTGATATGTTCAGTGAACACGAAAGTCTGAACATTATATAGTGGAGTGGATGGTTTGTTACTACTGTTACCATCTTTTTTATTCATCACAAATAGAAATTTCAGTTATACTTTTGCCAGAATTCTTTAGGAGTTAGTATCTCACATACTTCCACTACATCACGAGGGTTGGATTGACCGATTGAAATCCATTGATTATGCCTCACAATACTTGTCGGCTCGACTTCTCTTCAGGTTTCCACTCAATTGCTTTACACGTTTCGCTGGCTCTCCCAGTTTGATTTCGATATTCGATCTTCGTATTACAAGCATCCGCGCAACGAAGATTCACGCAAGCAATGACAGTTATCAGACTATTCCAACGACTCTTAACTCATCTAACTGACAGAATACATTTGTTTGGCCTCTCTACTCGGGTAAAGAGCTATGGGTATTTCAATTCTTCTTATTTCTGCCTTGTAGATTCTGTAAATTGGAAAGGAAGTCTTATCACAGAATTATGTGTTGTGAACAGGTTAACGTGTTTTAAAAAAGAATAAAATAAAATAAGAGAAAAATGAAAGATGGGCTTGTTTTCAATTTCAATTCACAGATCATGCATTTATGTAGAATTATGTCAGCCTAGCTGCATTGTCGAGTTTCCTGCCAAGGTCTGATTGTTTCTTTGCTTTTCACGGCTGTGTCGAAAAGTCAAACAACTTAAGCCTGATGATACAATTTTGGCCAACAAGGCGTTTTTGAATAGATTGGATTATGTTGAAAACAAATTTATATGCTCTTAAATTAAAGTGTGACATTTCGTGTAGGATCCTAAAATTTTTTCTGGGAAAAGTTTGCTTTTCTTCTGCTCATCTTTTGTCGTTTTCATCCTAAAACATTTTTAGGAGCAAATTTAGTCATCAACCTTTACATGTAAGAACACTTTTGGTTTACATGAAATAATATCACTCTGCATCACAACAACAATAATTCAACTTCACGATTCTTGGTTTGATTCATCGAGTAGTTCTGAACTAGTCTGCTTCACAGTAGCAAATGAAAAGAGAATTTTCCTCTAACCGCCATAAAAGCTCTCCATTTTTCTTTCCTTAATTTTTAACCGGTGTTTCTTGACATTGATACACCTGAGGTTGCCCCGGTGGTTGCCGTACTGACGAGAATTTTTTCAAGGGGATCCTTGTCTAAATGCAGATTTGTCTTATTTGTATTTCGGCTAGCTCGAGATATTGCATGTTACAAAAAAAAAATTATAAGCAAATAGATCCAAATAAATTAGGAAATGAATAAATAAAAATATCAATTAGAAGCCTAAAAATTCCAAAAAATTAACTATCAATATGATCTTACCTCTAATTACTTTATTTTCTAATCAAATGAAATAATATCATTAATAATGACATTGAACTATTTCATTCAAACAGGAAATGCACAACTTATTAGACTCAAAAATTTCTTCCTCATAATCTCAATTCAACATGCTGTAACTCCCACTGTACAACTAAAAAATTTACAGCCAAATACAAATTGTCGCGTCAATTATTTGATATTTTAAATGCCCAATTAAATAGTGTATTACAATTTTGGATAAAATTAAAGTGTCTCAAATTTTCTAACACATTAACACATGACGCTTATCGCTCGAGGAAACACTGGTAACATACCATTAAGTGTGTTGCGGTAACCGATACAGTTGATGTTATCTAAAATCAATAAATACAATTTTAGATAATGTGTGTAATATCCTTCATAGACAAGTATTGGATGTTATCTCAATAGAAAATCAGGGGAGTTACACAGTATACTGTAGATAAATATTAGACATGGGAAAACATGCAATTAGTAGCCTAATAAAATGGTGATGGTGTAGGTGCTAAAGGGTCAGCATCGTGTAGTGCAGAATAGCACCACGCAGAGACACGAAGAATCTTTTCCAGGAATATCTTAACTTTAACATCGACTTCTTGGGATATCCCATTAAGGAAAGTTAAGTATGATGGATTAGGACTTGCAGCCCTTAATATGAAAAGATAACCATATTTCCTTCCCATACAACTACATACATGCCAACTTTGGAAAAAAAAAAGAATCTTAGACGATCCTACCTCATAATGACGTGATGAATAAGAATAAATCAAATTATTTTGATTGGTATTAATTATGATAAGCACTAGGATGACTAACGTTAATTTACTGGTTTGTCATATTTTGATTGGTGCTTTTTCAAATCATGGAAGAGATAGGATTTCGTAAAAGTTTTTCCAACTTTGGACCCGGGAAACGACGGATTATTTTTTTGTTTTATGACGATAAAACGGATTGACAAGGCTAGCATAGGTATCTCAACTTGTACTTTTCCTTTTTCATCGCATTAAGAATTAACTAACTTTTGTTTATTCAATCTCGTGAATGCAACATACCTGAAGCGATGGCGAGATTTTATGAATGCTAATAGCATTTTTCGTATATTCTTCATCAGTCGGTTTATTTATTTGCACTAATGTGAATGCAGTTACTTTTTCATGAAGGTATCAAATCAAATACCAGTTCAAGTTGTTCTCTAGATTCGTTTTCGAGTAACTGTATTTATGTTTTCCCTCTATTTCAATCTTGTCAAAGAGATCGTTTCTTTTTTTAAGATCTTATTAATGATATGGTTACATTGTTGGTTATATGTATGGTTTTTGGCCTTTCCTCCTGTATATTTCTTTCTTTTTTTGTCTGAGCGCTTTTTTTCTGGCGATTCACGGGACGTAAAAGTCCATTGTTCCGAGCACTTAATCAATTAAATTATTATGCATAATAAAAATAATGAATTAAACTTCAAAAAATACTCAAAAGTGAAAATATTAACAAAACCCATCTTAGAGGGGTAATTACACCCTTGGTACAAAAAAAAGTTGGAAAATTTTCAAGTTGGTACAAAAGGAATTTTTTGTTCTTAAATGGTATAAAATATTTCAAAATTGCTCCTAAGTGGTATATTCCGTCAATTTATTATTGATGGCATTAAAAATTGATGACGTGGCTTCCTATGTGATAAACTATTTTCTTATTGGTTGCAAATTAGTACAAATTAACTTAAGTTTGTCCAAGATTCGTACAAAAAAATAAATAAATTGGTTCCATATAGGCACGAAAATTGCTGCTACATCCAAACTACCGCTACAATGTTCATTTTATATCAGTAATAACTCGGTCAGTGCAATATTGGTGAAACAAATTCGAAGTTAGTAGAATAGCAACATCTCATTTTCATAATCAACAAACTTCATATGGTTAGCAATGTTCATAAACATGTCAATTGCTCTTATGGTCACCAATTAATTATCGAGATGAGATTTTACTTCTACAAAATTGCATTTGGATAACTTTTATTTTTGTTTCTCCAATATTGCACTGTTCGAGTTATTATTGTTATAAAATGAAGAATGTAGTAGCAATTGCAATTATAACAAACACTGTAGTAGTAATTTTTGTACCAACATGAAACCAATCAACAATTTTTTGTACAAATCTTGGACAAACTAAAAACATTTTTATACCAATATGTAATCAACCGAAAAATAGTATGACACATCATCAATTTTTTATGCCTGAATAGGAAAACATTTCGTATCATTTAGGAACAAAATATTCTTTTTATACCAGCTTGGAATTTTTTTGAAACATTTTGAGCCAGTGGCGCAGTTACCCCTTCTTTGCTGTTCGATACTAGGGTCGGGTCAACTGTCACTAGTCGAACCAAGTCGTCTTCAACGCTCTTGAAGCCATACAGAACGGGCCCACGCGCAGTAGCTCTATGATTATAACTCCACCTAACACTCCATGTTGAAAAGCATGAAAGGCAACTTCCTCGAAAGAAAGGAAGCGCAATTGAATCCCAAAAGGGTCTTCTCTCTCTCTCTCCCCCCCTCTTTCTTTCTTTCCCACCTTTAGCATCTGAGTCTCCGCTTGGCTTCAATTCCATATTCGCTTCGCCTTCAATCTGCACACATGGATCCTTCATGGATAGCCGGTTCTGCCATTGAGACGGTGCTCATCGTTGCTGGTCTTGGCTTTCATTTCCTCACGAGGAACAGAAGATCGGGGGCTGCAGATCCTACTCCTGCAGATGGGGACGATTTACAGGTATTAATGCCGCATCGGCCACAAAAGTTTGGCAGAAACGAACATCGAGACAGTCTTTTTGGGTTTTGAAATGGCAGTCCGTTGACTTTGTATTCATGTTGTAGCAGGAGATGAAAGTAGAGAATGGCCCCTCAGCAACTACTACTGAGCTGGCAACCCATCGCGATGATACGGAGCACATACCTTTCACTCGCTCAGTCTCTGCTGAGCCAGGACACGAGTTTGAAGTCTTCCTTAGCTTCAGGGGCAAGGAAATTCGCAAAAATTTTGCAGATTGCCTCTACCACAAACTGATTGGTCTTGGGGTTCGCACCTTCAGGGACAGTGAGGAGCTCCACGTCGGGGAGGAGATTGGTCCGAGTCTGATGAGCGCGATCAAGCAATCCAAGATCTGCATGCCAATCTTCACCGAAGGTTATGCTACGAGTAAGTGGTGCCTCAGGGAGGTGGCCGAGATGGTGAAGTTGATGAAGGGGAATTTTAGCGGAAAGCAAGTGATCATGCCCATCTTCTTTGATGTTACGCCTAATGATGTTCAGCACCAAACCGGAAGTTACGCAGATGCCTTTACTCAGCATGAGAAGGAAATTAAGCCTGAGGCAATCAAAGAGTGGAGGGATGCTCTCGAGGAAGTTGGGAATTTGAAGGGTCTTGAGCTCAGTCAAGCTGCAAATGGGTAAGCACCACTGAAATAACCTTAAAAACTCCGACCCTCCATCAACTATGTATTTCAATTTTGATTCCCCATCCTCTTGGGAAAATTTTTAGTGGAGTGGTCATACCACGTGAGTGAGCGGTGATACCTTGTATATATATTTTCAGTTAGCTTCACCATTTCATTATTTTTTAATTTTTTTACCATTTGTATATTTTTCAATCAAAATTCACAATTTATTTTGGACTTTTTATATTTTAAAAATTTTTTAGAATTTAATAACTATAAATGTATAATTATTGATTAGATGATGTTTGTATCACTTACGTAATATGACCGCTCCACTGAGGACCTTCTCCTTCAGAAAGTCTTCATTCTAAAAATGGAACTATTAGTTACTTATTTCTTTCATTATGAGATGCATATGCAACAAGGATTAGCCCGACAAATAAAATCTTCTGAAGTTATGTTTATCAAATGCTTGAATTTGATTGGCGAAAATTTGGCTTATCAACCCAAGATTGAATTATTTATTTATTTATTTGTTTGTTTATTTATTTTTGGGTAGAAATCAAGGAGAATTCATAGACCTGGTGGCTGCTGAGGTACTAAGAAAACTGAGGCAGGCTTGGGTGGACATGAGTGAGAACATTGTTGGACTCGACGACCCTGCCGATGCAGTCATGCAGATGTTAGAGCTTGGCTTAAATGATATTAGGATGGTTGGAATATCGGGCATGGGTGGCATTGGCAAGACCACACTGGCCACGTATGTCTACAACAAAATAGCGAGCGATTTTCAATGTTGTTCCTTCCTCAGTGACGTTAGAGAAACCTACAGCAAACCTGGAGGCTGTCTTGAACTGCAAAGTAAACTCGTCGATGACATACTGGGGAAGCAAACTTATCGTCTTACGAGTACTGCTGAAGCAATCAATGTCCTTAAGAACAGGGTTCGTGGTAAGAAAGCCCTTATTCTCATTGATGATGTGGACAATATTAATCAGCTCAATGCACTAGCGGCAGAACCTGATTGGTTCGGTTCAGGAAGTAGGATCCTAGTCACCACCAGAGAGAAAAAAGTTCTCAATCAATTTCCTTGGTCTAGTACATACGTACTCAAACGGTTGGATGAAGATCTAGCTCTCGAACTTCTTTGCAAGTATGCATTTCGTGATGACTCGCCCTCACCGGAGTTTGCCGATCTATCCAAAGAAATTGTGCGTGTAACCGGGGGACTTCCTCTAGCACTTGTGGTCATAGGTTCATCCTTATATGCTAGTCATGGAAAGAAGGGTGTGTGGGAAGATACGGTGGAACAGTTGAAAGGAAGACTTGACACGAACGTCCTCGAAAAGTTGAGGATTAGTTATGATGCTTTAAATGCTGAGCAAAAGAAGATCTTTCTAGATATTGCGTGCTTTTTCATTGGCTGGGATTACGAGCATGTAATTCCCATGTGGCACGATTGCAAGTTCTATCCGAGACTTGGAATTGAAGTGCTCCAGCTCAAATGTTTGATAAATATTGGTGATGACAACGAACTGCAGATGCATGACCAGCTTAGAGATCTGGGGAGGTATGTCGTGGAACAAGAAAGCAGCGAAGAGCCAGAGCAACGAAGTCGGCTATGGAAGAGCAAAGAAGCAATTGACGTGTTAAAGAATCGGCAGGTAGGATGCTTCGGAAATATTTTAAACCTTGTTTTCCTATTTGATCAGGTTCTGTTGATCGTCATCGTTTAATAATTGAAGTGCAATCTTAAGGCATGATTAATTCCAAATTGCTCTTCTAATTTCTCGATTCAGGGGACACGGAAAATTGAAGGTGTTGCTATTTGGCTCGAAGGGGAAGCAGTTACTTTCTCCGAGAACTGTTTTCAAAATCTATCGGGGCTAAGGACTCTTTCCCTAATTGGTGATGTCAAACTCGATGGAGATTACCAGCATCTTCTGCCAAATCTAAGATTGTTGAGATGGTCAACGGAGAGCAATCACCCTCCCAATTTAACCCTAAATAACCTAGTTGTTCTCAATCTATCTCATAGCAGAATTGACGAGGACTGGATAGCTTGGAACTCAATTAAGGTCTCATCAATTAATTTTAGATTGTATTCGTCAATCCTCACTACAAACTAAATATTGTTTCTTACATCCTTTTTTTTTTTTTGTTATTTTGTTCTTCAGATGGAGAAGCTAAAAGTCCTTGATCTGACAGCCTGTCATAGACTCAGAAGAATTTCTGGTTTTTCAGCTTTTCCAAACTTAGAGAGACTGGTTCTCGAAGATTGTATAGGGCTGGACTCAATTGACCCGTCAATAGAGCTTCTCAAAAATCTCAACTTTTTAAGTTTGAGGTGTAGTTATCGGCTAGAGAAGTTGCCAGATCAGTTGGGTTATTTGGAGGCATTGTCTGTGCTTATTGTTGATTACACTTTTGTTGAAGTAATACCCATCTCAGCACGAATGAAGAAGCTTGAATTTCTGTCTGCCAATTATTGTCCTTGTCTGAAGAGTATTCCGAACTCAGTTGGATCCCTCCAGAACCTTAAACGGCTATCACTAGAGTGTTGCTCTTCTCTGAGTCAACTTCACGGGATCAGAGAATTGGGATCACTGGAACAACTGACTATTACTCATTCTGATGCGATTGAAGAGCTACCAGAGTTGTCAAAACTGCAGAGCTTAGAGTATCTGAACATAAGCAATTGCAAGAAGTTGAACCGACTTGACGGATTAGAAGAACTGGGATCGCTTAAGGATTTGGACATTAGCTACTGTGAGGAGATTGAAAAGCTTCCAAATTTGTCGAAATTGCAGAGTCTACAAAGATTAAACATCTGCGGTTTCAAGGGGCAGTTCCATCTTGATGCAATAGGAGAATTGGTATCTCTTCAGACTTTGATAGTTCGTGATTGCAAGGCAATTGAAAAGTTACCAGAACTGTCAAAGCTGCAGAGTCTACGACAACTATACATGAGCGGTTGTGGGAGGCTGATCCAACTTGATGGATTAAGAGAACTGAGATCGCTTCAGCATTTGGACATGAGCGGCTGTCAGAGGCTGTTCCATCTTGATGCAATAGGAGAATTGGTATCTCTTCAGACTTTGATAGTTCGTGATTGCAAGGCAATTGAAAAGTTACCAGAACTGTCAAAGCTGCAGAGTCTACGACAACTATACATGAGCGGTTGTGGGAGGCTGATCCAACTTGATGGATTAAGAGAACTGAGATCGCTTCAGCATTTGGACATGAGCGGCTGTCAGAGGCTGTTCCATCTTGATGCAATAGGAGAATTGGTATCTCTTCAGACTTTGATAGTTCGTGATTGCAAGGCAATTGAAAAGTTACCAGAACTGTCAAAGCTGCAGAGTCTACGACAACTAGACATGAGCCATTGTGAGAGGCTGATCCAACTTGACGGATTACGAGAATTGGGATCGCTTGAGCACTTGGACATGAGAGGCTGTAAGAGCCTGTTCCATCTTGATGCAATAGGAGAATTGATATCACTTCAGACGTTGGAAATGGGGTATTGCGAGACAATTGAAAAGCTACCAGAATTGTCGAAGCTGCAGAGTCTACAACAACTGGGCATGAGGAGATGTGAGAGGCTCATCCAACTTGACGGATTAAGAGAACTGGGATCACTTCAGCATTTGGACATGAGCGGCTGTAAGAGGCTGATTCGACTAGATGGGATAGGAAAATTGGTATCACTAGAGAGCTTAGACATTAGTGATTGCAAGGCAATTGAAAAGCTACCAGAATTGTCGAAGCTGCAGAGTCTACAACAACTGAAAATGAGCAGATGTGAGAGGCTGATCCAACTTGACGGATTAAGAGAACTGGGATCGCTTAAGCATTTGGACATGAGCGGCTGTAAGAGGCTGATTCGACTAGATGGGATAGGAGAATTGGTATCACTTGAGACGTTGGACATTCGTAATGGCAAGGCAGTTGAAAAGCTACTAGAATTGTCGAAGCTGCAGAGCCTACACCGACTGGATGTGAATGGGTCACAAGCAATTGAAAAGCTGCCTAGATTGTCAAAACATTACAATTTATCGGTTCTATACATGAGAGGTTGCAGTAAATTGCATCAACTTGATGGGGTTGGGGAATTGAGATCACTAACTGAGTTGGACATCAGCGGTTGTACCTCTATTGAAAATATAACTGACCTAGCAAAGCTTCAAAAGTTAAAGATCCTGAAAGTGACAGCATGCAAGAAGTTGCGCCACCTTGAGGGCCTTGAAGGATTGAATCTACTGACAGAATTGGGCATGAGTGGGTGCAAAGCCATCGAACAGCTTCCGGATCTGTCACAGCTACATGGATTATGGGATCTAGGAATGGACAGATGTAAGAAGTTGCACCGACTTGACGAAGTCGGGCTTGAAGAATTGAAAAATTTGTGGGGGTTGAGAATAAGTGGGTGTAAAAGAATAGAAAAACTACCTAATCTGTCAAAGCTACAGAGTTTACAGCGGTTGGACATTAAAGCATGCGCGAAGCTGCGTCGACTTGAGGGGCTCGAGGAATTGAAATTGCTGGTAGAATTGGATATAAGCGGATGCAGAGCGCTTGAAAAGTTGCCGGATTTATCAAAATGTCGAAGTTTGGAACAGTTGAAGATGGACGGTTGCAAGAATATAAGAGAGGTTCGGGGACTGGAGAACTTGATTAATCTGAGAGTGCTACGTATCCCTGGCTGCGAATTACTAGATTTACAAGATCTATCACATCAGTCGGACCTAAATATCAGAAAATGAATTGAAGACATCACCTACCGAGAGGTTTACTAAGAATTCCTTTTCACAACTCAGCCCCGTGGCATGGGAGGAAGCTCGGTCCTACACTCACCTGCTTCGTCCCCTCCAACAAGCAGGGCCAAATTTCGAGGACCATGCTCCTGAACGCAATCGGCTTCGTGAGGATTGTCCAGGTCTGCTCCTCTTCACCACTCATGATGCCAACTCTAATTGGTGCGTCGACGACCTTGTAGTTGTTGCGATAGATTAAATGCAGTGTTTTGGAATGGGTTCGATTCGAGATCTGCCTGGTTGAGGAAGGGAGGCCAAGGCTTTTACCTCGAGAAGGCAGAAATTGCACGGTCAGCTTATCCTTCATAATTTTTTTTTTTTAACGTTTCTCTAATACACGACAGTATCTACTCTGCATTTTCGAAGTAGGTGACAACTAATGGATCTGTGGCATTAGATTGAGAAGATGAATTTCGTGACTTTGATTTTGGGCTTTTTCACATTATATACTGATATATGCATTATCTAGTCCCTCTTATCCAGAGAAATCGGAGAATGCATGGACCATATAGCAAGGTGAAAGGGAATTTTTGGGGAAAAAAAAGAGATTGAATTCTCTATTTCTGGGAAATGCAATCACAAGGGAGGGAGTTTATCTGATGTAAGGCAGATCAATTGTGGTGAGAAACACAAAGGCAAAAAATCCATTCGGTAAGCACATACTGTCTAGAGTTACTGTTTTGGCATCGATAAGTTTGTGGTGTGACGCGAGAACTGCAAAATCATTCTGCAGCCACTCTCTTCCTATGGTATCATTACGCCATCTTCTTTCAGCTCAGTTCACTTGCTTTGTTCATGTAGCTCATCCCCTTCCATTTTGTCTTTGGAGATTGAAGCCGCCCCGAGAATGGTGGCCACACAAAACTTAGTCCGTGCTAATTCTGAGTTTAGGTGGCGTGATGATGTTTAACCGGTTCAGCACCGTTAAAATTGAATGTTCATATAATCACATCCAACACATAATTTCCTCTGTCCATGCTTCTTTTCCTTGCAATTAGCTTTACACCTGCAAGTGAGTATGCATATAATCACATCCAACACACAATTACCATTTCCTCGATACTGAACTGTGGTTATTAAAATTCAGGTGACTTGAAGCTCGCCGAGCCCAACGAATGATAACGCAGGTTCCACATGCAAATTCCATGGCGCATCGGTCAATTTCACTACAAATCATTACAGTTGATTTCTCTCTTATGCTGAGGAGTTCGGATGAGTTCATCAAAGAGACTGCCTTTTCCCCACCGGAGGGAAGGGAAATGGAGATTATGTTGAAGACATGGAAACCCGAAGTATCTTGAGGCACTACAGGGTCAATTCATATTAGGTGTTCGGTGAAGATGACGATCCAGTTGAGTTTTGGTTTTTCTCAATCTACCAAAGCAGAGGAGAGAGATAGAACCAACCCTTTGATCGTACCATAATGCCATTATTTTTCATCAAATAATTTTATTCCACCCTTATCATACAATTGGACTCTTCTCGTTGCATGTCCTGGGCCGCTATAATCGGACAGGGGCTGCCCCACGTGATACTTGCATGAAAGTTCGTATTTCAACACTTTGCAGGCTTAGATTTTGGTTTAATTATTAAATATTAAGTAATTTTAAATCTTTTTGTCGTTGTTCTCTAATTGTTGAGAACAGCAATTTTCAACGGATTTCATCAAATAGTGATTTGACACGTCCTCATATGCATTTTAGAAGTGTTTTTTTTTTTTGAAGTGTTTAAAATTTTGAAATATGAGAGATGGGGCAAATATTGAGCGGAGAATATGGGGAGAAGAATTTAAAATCTGAATATATCCTAAAGATATCGACAATATATTCGGGTTCTCCAATATGATGATTTCCTCGGGTATAGAAAGACACACTAATCCACGGTAGAGGACACAGAACGTGGACAAGAAACATGACTTCAATTAGGGCTTGAAGAATTCAAGGAAGATCGAGGAAGAAAGTTTTCGGTAGCATTTAGACAACGTCAGCATCATTTACGTAGTATATCCGTCAAATAAGAATTCACTATTTATATATTATTTCCAATAGGTTCACCATTTATTAGGTTTTTAAATATTTTTACTACTTATATATTATTTCTAATTAGGGTTTACCATGTATTTAAGATTTTTTTAAATTTTTTTAGGATTTAATAATCATAATTTTACTGAAGACTTTCTTGGATCGAGGAGCCAAGTAAAGGAAGGTGGAAAAGCGATCGGGACAACATTGAAAGATCGCGCCATCTAGTTTTCTCTTTCTCTATTCTCTTCTATTAGTTTGAACTCCCTGAATTCTTCCTTGATTTTATTTGTTATCTTTACTTTCATTATGAACTAATTCCCTCTTTTTTCTAAGGGAATCAATGGATTCTAATTTGATTTCTAATTTTGTATTTATTCCTCAAGTCTTTCTATTGATTTATGAATTTGTATTCCGTCTTATTTATACTAATTCATGTTTGAAGTCTTCTATCCGAGCAGCCATTGATTTGAATGATTTTGAGAGATCATCGAACTTCAGAGGGAAATTTGGGACCATGCTAGGATTAGTATAACCTAGGATAGCTTACCCAGACAGGTAGATGTTATTTGTGAGGGAAATCAAGAAATAGTTAGAACTCAATAAACGTCCTTGTACTATTACATAGAGAGAATATGTTAGTATCTTGAAAGGGAGTATGCCATTGTTGCATCGAGAAGTGGCAGGGGTGAACTTAGAAATTTAAGGCAAAACATTAAAATTAATTGTTAGCATAAGGATAGATCGGTTTAGGAATAGAATTAGATGAAGTTGTGACTCTGAGGAGCCCTAATTGACTAAATTCCATATTAATTACTTTCACTAATCTTTGCTTTCTTTGATTATTTTCCTCTTATTCAAATCAGTTTGTCTTTGGAATATTACTACAAGTTAGTGCTTAGTGAAATTGACGCTTTTGAATTTTCTTGGGAACAATCTCTTGCTCATCATTATATTACCGATACGTACATTTGCATGCCCTATTTTAGATATATCATAACAAGTTTTTAGTGCCGTTACCAGCGACTCTTACTCAAGTTTTGTGCTGACCCTTTACTATAAATAGAAATTCTTCAAAATAACAAATCTAACTTGCTGAAATTTGACCTTGAGATTGAACTTTCATTCTACCAAAGACGTAGAGAATAAAGGCGACCTCAACAATTTCAAGGTCAAATCATGGAAAATATGCAAAAAGGAGGCAATCAAATCCATGATCGGTAGGATCAAGGTGGGGACCTGATGACTTAGCAACAGGGTCCACCACTGAGGACAGTAAGACATTATAGACAACATCATTTTTAGAATAGATTGACTATTTCCAAACCATAGATGCAAGCTCACACTTTTGGAAATAAGCCAACTATGATTTAGATGTTGCAAATAACTTGTTCCTCCGGAGGCTCACCGAATGAGGATCCCCATGCATACTTGATGAATTTCCTTGATATTTGTGACACATTCCACTTTGACGGGGGTCCACTGACTACATTCAGATGTCCCCCTTTTTCTTTTACCATTTCATTGAGGGACAAGGTCAACGCATGCTTGGAGGAGTTTTTGCCTTCTCAGAATAAGGTACTGACCTAATACTCGATGACATGTGATGAAGTATTCAGTTGTACTTAATCAACTTAGTCTTAGTTTGCAAAGTTGACACGTGATTTCCTGTTTTTACAACTCTTAGGGCTAGTGGTCCAAAACTCAATCACAGTTTGGTTAGGTCGGTATCATAGGATCTAATCCCCCTTTAAGCAAAATTATCTGGGATTATTTGAGTTTGGGTTTTGGCTGATATCGACTTCTTGGACTATATTAAACCTTTAGTGATGCTATATTGATTGGCTAGTGTTAATACTGATCATTCAGTTCGTCTGATATATTCAGTTGAACACGAAAGTCGGAACATTATATAGTGGAGTGGATGAGTCGCTACTACTGCTACCATCTTTTTTATTAATAAAAAATAGAACTTTCAGTTATTCTTTTGCTAGAATTCTTTAGGGGTTAACATCTCACATACTTCCACTACATATCTAGGGGTGGATTGACTGATTGCAGTCTACTAATTATGCCTTACAATACTTGTTGGCTCAACTTCTCTTCAATCTTCCACTTAATTGCTTTACACGTTCTGCTGGATCTCCCCAGTTTGATTTGAGTAGTCGATCTTTGTATTACAGGTATCTGTGCAAAGAATATCCAGGCAAGCAATGACACTTATCGAGCTATTCCAATGTCTTCTATCTCATCCAACTGACTGAATACATTAGTTTGGCTAGGGTACAGAGCTTCAGGTTCAATTCTTCTTATTTCTCCCTTGTAAATGTTGTGAATTAGAAAAGAAACCTTTTCGCAGAATTATGTATTTTGAACAGGTTTATTATGTGTTTTGCAACATTATTCAGTCTTGAAAATGGGTTTAAAGAAGGTATGAAATAAAATAAGAGAAAAATGAAAGATTGGGTTGTTTTTAATTTCAATTCACACGATAAGTAATCGTCTGATTTCCGTGAGAAGATGTGGATGGATAGGTTTTGTGAGAATATGGCCAGATTACATGTGATAGTATTTGTTTCGTGACCTTTTCGTGAGAAAAGTGACTGACAGACATCTACATGAAACAAAATCTCACAGTAAACAAAAAAAAAGCGGGTTCCAGCAGTAACTGTCTCATGGTATTTTCACGATATCCCCTATTAATTATAAAGAGTAAACCATCAAAATGGTCCTCAAAGTTTTGACGAGCCATCAATTTGGTCTCTAAAGTTTACAACCCATCAATTTGGTCCCTAAAGTTTACAACCCATCAATTTGGTCCTCACTATTCACTTCCGTCCATCAGTTTGGTCCAGACGTTAAACTGTTGTGACGGAAATCCACATGACATCTAGTTGGCAGCTGACATGTACTAATAGAGTTAAATTTTATTATGAAAATATTTAAAAATACCAAAAAAACGACACTGTTTAGAGCATTTTGGTGCCTCTTTCATATTCTAACGACATCACTTTGGAGGGTTGGAAGTACATGTGTTAGCAGTATCGTATCTCAGCAGCAGGAAGAAGAGGTTGAAAGAATCCAAAAGGCAATCAAATGGTGCTGTTAGAATATGAAAAAGGACACCAAAATACTCTAAACGATGTCTTTTCCTTTTTTCGGTATTTTTAAATATTTTCAGAATAAAATTTGATTTTGTTAGTACATGTCAGCTGCCAACTGAAGGCCACGTAAGATTTCCGTCACAACAGTTTGACGTCTGGACTAAACTGATGGACGGAAGTAAATAGTGAGAACTAAATTGATGGATTGCAAATTTTGAGTATCAAATTGATGGCTTGTCAAAATTTTAAGGAACATTTTGATGGTTTACTGAATTATAAATTTATCACAAAGAAAGTTATAATCTCGATCCGTCGGCCATTCGCTATTCTTTGCTCGACAGTCCGCCATTCCCTCCTCGGCTCCGCAGTCTGCCACTAGAGCTTTACCCTGCCTCCTCCTTCCAATCAGACCTACTCCGAGCCCAGGGTATCCCTTCTCCGCCATTCCTCCTCCCCCATCCTCTAGTTCTCCTTCCGCCTACTCCGTAGCTGGGCTTTTCAAACCCTAGCATCCTCGATCAGTCTTCCGGAGCTGGGCTTCTCGAACCTTCCGTGCCTGCTTCCTGTTCCGTGCAGCTTCCGAACTCCTCCGTCTTCGTTAGTTGTCCTCCTGCAGAACCCGTTCGAGATAGACCTCCGTGAGTCATCCTCTGCTGACGTCCCTCCTTCTCTGTGCCTTCTTCTCTGCTGGCCTCCGTTCGAGATCAACCTCCGACATGCCTCCTCGCCTCCTCCTCCAACGGTCGTCAGCCCTCTTCCATAGCTCGTTGCCTCGGAGCCTTCTCCTACCGTGGTGTGTTGCATATGAAATTTTTAGTGGACTAATTAATTTGAAAATTTTGCTCATTAATTGCACATACAAGTACTTGGATGATTTTTGTAATTTTACTGCATTCATATTCTTACAGATTCCAATTTCTTTTTGAGTGTTGTATGAATTCAGTGCAGTTCATTTTATCTTCCACATTCATCTGGGTTTTCTTAAACTCACAACAAGTGATGACGGGTAGTATTCCTTTTAACTCTTTCGGTGTTTCATCTTTGCCTAATCTAGGGTAGCTCTAAAATTGCAGACTATATGTGGTTGTAACCTGAATTTCAGATGGACAATCTGTAATTGTCTTTTTGGCCGAGCCAGTCGTCGTTTATAAGTGGCCAACAAAGAAAAAGAGAGTGAAATTCATGGTGGTGAATCCCTCAAAAAAGCAAAAAAACTTGCTATCAATTTTCTTTTAACTTTGTGGCATTTGAGAAGTTCTATGGCTTTCCTATGATAAACGAAAACTTTCACTCAGCAAGTAAGTAATGCACAGATTTGGTTTCTTTGCAGATGGCTCTGATGACATTGAGAAGCTATTGATAGTGGTTTGTTAGGGTCGATGATTCTTCCGTTATTTCTGACATGGAAGATATGTTTCCTGTGAGTTCTTCCATTCACAATTTCATTTTGCTCAACTGTTTAAAGCAATATGCATGTCATTCATCTCCTGTAATGGATGTTGTGCCTCATTGTTTAAAAGGTTAGACTAAACATGATTTTAATTCCCTCGGATGCTCAGAGTTTGGAAAAAGATGCTTCCTTCAGCAATAGCTGCATCTTTTCATCAAAAGATTTGTTTCCAGCAACGTGATCAAGGATTTTACAATATTCTGCTTCCCTTCTTTACTCTGCATAATTGTGTTCACTTGGTATTTATGTTGAATGATTGACTTCTAATATCAAAAATTTAAACTATGACAAATAAATGCCAGTTATGTCCTGTTGAGTCCTCTGAAAATTAGACGGGCTACTGAATCATGAAAGTACCTTGTTGAAGAAAAATGGAATATTTTGAATAAGAGGTGCACATAAATGGTGCTTAGTTTTTAGCATATAAAATGAGATTATATGCTTCCTAATTATCTTGCTAAATAACCCATCATTTCATACTTTGCAGAACTATATTCCAGTGAAGATGCCTATTATAAGAGGCGGTACTATCGCACATCCGGGAAAGGCAGTTGCTTGACTGGATAGTATGCTGGATTTGCAAATGAACACTGATATTATCAAACTTGATTGGTAAAATCATTGTTATTACAGGTATGCTTTCTATTTGGTCAGCAAATGAACACCGTGGAACATTGAATTGAACTGACTGTTTTGGAAGACAATTTTGGCTATTCAATGAACACCGTTGATGATTGAATTGAATTGGATATTTTGGGTGATGTGGTTCATTGGATTGCTGCTTTCTAACAAGTTATGTGCTGTTTTACTATTTGAGTGACCTTGAGAGTGAGTTGTGTTAGCTATTGGATTGAATTGTGACTATTTTGGAAAGACTATTTTAGCTATTTTGGGTGATGCGGTTCATTGAATTGATGCCCTACCAACTGTTATGTGCTGTTTTAATATTAATTATTTTCCTTTGAATGATGTAGCATGATGCGTAGAGGCAGGCGGTTAGGGAATTGGGTATAGAAGGTGCACCGGAGGGTGCAGAAAGCGATCCAAGTTCCCAATGTTCAATTATTCAAGCATGGAAGGATACCGCAGATAGGAAGAAGTACCGCATATATGGATTAGAAGCAATCTCAAGACTTGAATGTGCAATCTCGAAAGACTTGAATTCGCATTGTATATTAACATTGTATGTCATTTTAATTTTTTAATAAAATTATCATTATTTATTTTCTAATTAGTGATTTCTATTTTTAATTTGATTTTGTATATTAATTGCGGAATTTAAATGAAATCACAAACAAAATTTCGGGAAGAAAAATAGCCGGGAAAATTACAACTTCTCTGTGAGACCATCCTTCTTACAGAAATCTGTCGGAAACTTATTTTCGTTAGATTTCCGTTTCTTTCACCGATCGGAAATATCACGGGATTCATCACCCAAAAGAAAAGTGTCACAGGAGTTGATCTACGTAGAATCGTATCAGTCGAATCGGATTCTGCATGGGCGGTGTCGGGTTTCCGGCCAAGTTTTGATGGTTTCTTTACTTTTCACGGCTGTATCGGAATGTCAGGCCGCTCAAGTGTGAAGATACAATTTTTGTCAACAAGGTATTTTTGGAACATATTGGATTCTGTTGAAAACAAACTTATATGCTCTTAAATTAAAGTATGATATTTCGTGTAGACTTCTACAAATTTTTTGAAAAAAAGTTCACTTTTCTTCTGTTTATCTTATGCAGTTTTCGTCCTAAACTTTTTTAAGAGCATATTCAGTCATTAACCTTTGCATGTAAGAACACTTTTAGTTTACATGAAATAATATCACTCTGCTTCACAGCAATAACAATTCAACTCCACGATTCTTGGTTTGATTCACGGAGTAGTTCTCCATCATTTCTTCACAGCAATAGACGACAAGAGAATTTTCCTCTTACTGCTACAAAAGCCCTCTATTTTCCTTTCCTTGATTTTAACCGGAGGTTTTGTCATTGGCACACCTATTTGGCAAGGTACCAATTTTGATTGATGGTTGCAATGGACTCGTTCGGATCAACTTGCTCTATATTATGTAAAATTTTAAAATAAGATGAGAGGAAGAGGATTGTGATATTGAGAAATGTGGGAGGTCGTAAGCTAAACTACAAATTTTATTATATTAAGCAACTCGAGAATTACAATAACAATAATAATAATAATCTATTTATAAGCAAATAGATTGAATAAATTAGAAGTAGCTACATAAAAATACCAATTAGATATTTAAAACTTCCAGAAAATTAACTATCGATATGATCTTACTTTTTAAATAGTTTATTTCCTAATAACTTGAAATAATATCACTAACAATAACATTGAGCTATTTCGTTCAGATAGGAAATGCATAACACGTTGGACTCTAGAATTTTTTTTTCCAATTTTTGTAATCTCAATTTGACATGTTGAAACTCCCATATTTGAATTGATTCTAATTCCCTCCATTTCTACTAAGTTACAACTGTTTGGATAATTGGTTAGATCCCCTATGTAATTAACTATTGAACGAGACATTAATTGATTCAAGTACCCTAACAAATGCAGATGCATGGATCCAAGCACACTTAAACTATTACCGTCTATTAAACTACCAGTCGCTACCATAAACACTAAAAACCCTAAAGAAGTCCTCGAACTATTTACACAAGTTTTTTCCTATCTAAGGCCAGGCACACACGGATTTTCACATTTCAATTTTATGCCATGTCGGACTGGAAACAACATCAAACAATTAACAAAGAGCACCCGGCCATATAAACTAATTCATCAACCTTAAGACCTACCTCTTTCAATTCCGATGTTTTCTTTCGTGCAATTGCTAAAAGACTTGCTATGAACACATGGTGCTGATTATTTCATTAACTCTGGCGATCCCACAAGCAGAAGCTCTGGTTGCGGTGTAAGAAAGTGGCTTGATGTCCCGGGCACGCATGTAACTCAAGAACTGACTGGGAAGCTCTCCTCCCATAGGGCTTGCACCACTGATAACTGACCACCTGGAGTAACAACAGCCCGAGCATGTCGGTAATAACTACTAAACAATGAAAAGAGTAAAAAAAGGAAAGCTTTGTGTAAAAATACCATTCGTTTAAAAAATAATTTTTAAAATACTACACTTTGTAAACTAATTCCAAATATACCGTTATCAGATCGCGGTTTGAAGTTGTAATCTACAGCCTTAATAAATTGTAAGTAGGAATTGCGGTGTATCATTATTTGAAGCTGTGATCTATCCGAACTTATTTTTTTACTTAAGGTAACTCACAGTGCAACGATCCGACATTTTGACATAATTTCTCCAATAATTATGCATATTTCATAATAGAAAATGAGTCTACTGAACGTGACTTATAAATGCAAGAGGACAAACTTTCTAAAGTTAATTCACTTTAGCAGCGCAAAATTGTACAAATTGCAATACTAGTCGCAACAGACATTACACAATTGCATAACTATTCATATTTTATCACTATCAAATATAGTTTCTTTCATTCAAATCCTCCATTCGATCCCCGCTATTAGAATCTGCCTCTGCTGGCTGTACGATTAGGTTGCATGCAACTTTATATGTAGAAGGTTGTGAATTGCATCTCAGTGAGTACTATATTCACATGTAAAATGAATAGTAATCATCTATCTATATAACCTGATAACTCATATAACTTTATTTTCATTCTCTTAACTTACAGTAAATAATTCATTAATTAAATAGAGACATATTTAACTTACATTCTTCCATTTATAGGAATCTCATCAAGCTTACTGAACTTTATAGCATGCAGGATTACTGATCCATCAAACAATTGCAATTTTACCAAATAGAACTGCTAATGCATGCAATGTTATATGACTGTCCAATGACCTAATGGAGCCATGAATGCATGCACATTACCAATTGGCTAGTTAATCCTTCCATTCAATAATAAAACATTACCAGCTGATAAGTAGTCCATTCATCCCTTTTGGAAATATTCGTATTATCGTGTCCCTCATGAGAACATTTCGTATCATAGTATCCCTTACGGGACATTTCGTATCGTTGTTCGTATAACGTATATCCACTGATCAGTGGTCATTTATCCCTTCCAGGATATTGCTCTCGAGGGACATTCGTATCATCATTCATCTCTTGCGGGATATGCATATACATGCTATGTATGCTTCATTCTCTTAGACACATGTAATGTGATGTTGCATGTATATGTTGACTGACTTATCCTTATACGAGGAACATGTACATTATTTATTGTAATTGCATGTAGATGAATTTAACAATCATATAAGTAAAGCATACACTTACCACGTACCTTCTGTACTATTTATATATAATTATATCATTTTTGTAGATGAATAGGGTAATTACCCTAAACCACAACACAGATAAATAAACAATCACAATTACCACATATCATATACACGTTTTCATATATTTATAACAATTCACAGATGAATAAAGTATCCACAATTAATCACAACATAATCGAATATTATAATAATTCAATTTCTTAGTTATTATAATAAGTCATATAAATTGGTAATTATATAAATTATGTCATTTTACAATTGAATAGAATACTCACAAACAATCGTGTAAGCCATTTACTAATGCAGTCTTGTCAAATACAGCTTCTGCTCCTTAGTAATTCACATCATAAACCAACAATTAGCATTATGAAAAGTAATATAACACAACAGTTACCAACTGTAAAATCTTTAGCGAGAATATAAAGTTCCTATCAAGAATTATACTCTCGAGAGTCCTTAGCAATCCCACCGTTTCCTTAATTAATATGACCATGCCATCTCCATGATTTTCACTTTCGAACACATTATAAAGTTATTTTAGGTTCAACAACAATTAGAAACTTAATAATCCAATTAACTAGGCTATCCTTTAGAGTTAAATACCATCGAGGACATGGCAGTAATCTATATATGAAATTCCTCTAAATAAATTTAAGAATCTTAATTGTAGACACTATAAGTTCTATAAATGTTTCCACCAAAATTATTTTTATTTACCGCCACCAACCTCGAGCACACTCATTCATTCGGGCAACTTCCTTACTCCCTTATCACCCTAACTAGTCTTCACGGCCACAATTAATAGAACATTAGAAAGAATAATGATACAACATAAAGATAGAAGTAGAAAACCGATTCACTAACTCACCTTAATTTATAGAGGAGGTCACCCCAGTCGCTAACAAGCCATGGATGACTCTCATCTCTGTTTTCTCTCTGTGTAATGCATAGGTGCCCGAAAACATGAATGGAAAAAACAGTGGACAGATACATAAGTGGGGCTTAAGATGTGGAGGGGGGACAAAAGCAAAATTATTCTGTTAGAGCCATGAATAAGGAGGCTGACTTGGGTGAGCTGGCAAGGAATAGTGACACGTGTAAGGATTGCCATCTCATGCACTGCTATGTATTATATAAGTTTGTATGTTTAGGCAGATAGTAATAAGAAGCGGTGGAATTATAGTAAGTGTTTGAGCTAATGGGCTTTAAGGATCAAGTTAAGAAGATTAAAGCAATCCATACATCATCATCCCTCTTTTCTTTTTTCTTTTTTTTTTTGTCTACCGTTAAATATTAGAATTATTGTTATCAACAATATTAAACCAAATACACCTATATGTATGTCATGAACATGGAACATATATAATTAAACGTATAACCTAACTAGAAAGGAAATTCCTAGTTGTCACATTCTCTCTCGCTAAAAAAAATTTCGTTCTCGAAATTTGCAATACACAGTATATTTATGTCTACATATGCACATTTAAAATATAAGGATGGACACCTCCCAAATATACATAGATCTGCTCATTTTTTCTAACATTAACTCTCAAAAAGGATGTCTGCCACATGCTCGAAGATTGTAGATAGCTTTCCCTCATCTGTCTTTCAATAGAAGCAGCTACGACGGCATTCTTTATAAAGGATTTATCAAGTAGGTTATGGACCAATAAAGCTCTCTCAATGATCATCCAGGAGGAAATTGATTTCCAATGATACCATCGCTCGAAAAGTGAAGGCAATTATGGACTAGGACAAGAAAACACGTACCATATACTTCTCGCATATGGATAAATTGCGCAATGTCTCTCATTGCTATCCGACTAGTAGAGCTCTCCAATCGGTCTCCATTATCCACAATGAATTGCTAGCAGAGACAAATCAATTGGGACCATTCACAACCACGCAAAAACTTAGACTGAAAGTGCGTTGTTTTGTTTGACTGGAGGTTGAAGGAAAGAGAAGCGAATGGAGGAAAACTGAGGGAAAATTTTAACTTTATTTGGATCTATTTAATAAAGGGATGGAAAAGGATATAGAGGGAAAAATTAAGTTAATTGATTATAGGGTAAATAACCTAATTGCGCCTGTACTGTAGCTGAATTATTACTTTTAGTACGAACTTTTTCGCATGATCTCAGAAGGCATAAGTTGACCACTTCATGATATAAAATGAAGCATAGAACATTTGGCAAAATAAACAATGGAAAAAAGAATTACCTTAGATAAGATGTCACCATCATTCAACAAGAGGAAACGGTGCATCTTACGATGTAGCCGAGGTGGTGAGGCATTTCTGGTGACCGATACCGAAAAGGAGCTGTTGATCTCAGATTCAACTCCCACCCCATGATGCTTAAATCAAAAAGGGCCACAGGATGCACCACCCTCCCCGGTGACCGACTGTTGATCTCGGACAATGGCTGGAGAGGGCCACGGGAACTAGTATGGCTGAAGGCCGGGAAATCCTGT
Organism: Lagerstroemia speciosa; assembly: GCA_037672795.1. Classification (NCBI taxonomy): domain Eukaryota; kingdom Viridiplantae; phylum Streptophyta; class Magnoliopsida; order Myrtales; family Lythraceae; genus Lagerstroemia; species Lagerstroemia speciosa. The sequence continues at coordinate 3,198,989 of CM075301.1, forward strand.
TTCCAAACGGGAAAAAAAATAGGGAGGGAAAACGGGCAATCCGGTGCATCAGCAGACAAAAAGGGGATGTGATTATGACTGTGCCTATAAATTCTGCTAAAGAGGTCTTCGCTATTATAAGATCCTAGGTCCCATTTCATCAATAGTGCAACTATTTTTGAGTAGATTGGGACAGGTCAATGCACAAGTCAATTAGGAAAAATGGGCAAGGTTGTCCTGCAGTAGACGAGCACAGTCACACACACAGAACAGTTCCTCATCTACAGCCCATTCACAAGCAAAATAACTCTCATATACTACTGAACTCAAGTGATCTTCAAGTCACAATTGTACAACTCTACGGTCCTTGAGCCATGAGGGTCAATTTATTGTATAGGATATCGTTACGGTCTTTGAGCAGTGAAATAATTATTATCGAGATACTTCTACGATTTTTGAATTAAGAGTAATCCATTAACTGATTATTGGTTATAATAAAGTAATTCGCGATGACATTTACATGTATCTACGAACGGGAAGCACATCGTTTTGAGAAAAATCATTATCAGATCTAGAGCTGTCATTGATTCCACCAGATGAATGTATGGTGCGAATGGAGCCTTTGTTGCGCAACCGAGACATGGTGGAGGGAATGCTTACCTGGCAAGTACCCTCCAAGTTAGTGCTTCGTTAATAGCTACAGCTCCCCGACAGGTGATTTTGAGTATTATGTCAAAATAGTTTGGATTTTCCGATCAAAGTGACAGATCCTAGTTCATGTTGTCCTCTAGGCACATTTTTGGATATCTGCATTTATATTTTTCCTCTATTTTAATCTCGTCGGAGAGACAGTTTATTCTAAGATCTTATTAATGATTCAGTTACATGGTCGGTTATCTATATAATTTTTTGACATTTCCTCGTGTATATTTCTTTCATTTTTGTTCCAAGCACTTAATCAATTAAAGTATTATGCACAGAGCACGAGCTTTGTCGGCTTCAGCTTATTCTATGAATGATAAAAATAATAAATTTCTTTTGGAATGTATCACCATCAAGTCGAAGAAGTTGGTGTCCATCAAGACGTTGAACAATATTTTTCTAGTAATATGACCTCAATATCACTAAATCACATACCTATAAATTTTAGACTATTAGAATAACTTTTTTGTGGTGACAAAAACGATGAATTAAACATTAAAAAAAAAACTCAATGACATAAGTGATTTGAAAAGTCAAAGAAGCATAAAGGGCAACTTCCTCCTTGAACAATTTCCATTGAAAAGCAGATGCTTTGTGGAAAATAGGACCCCTTAAATAGATTTAAAAAGTAAAAAAAGCATAAAAGGCAACTTCCTCGACAGAGAAGAAAAGCAAAGTTGAATCCCGAAAGGGCCCTCTTCCCTCTCCCTCTCTTTCTCACCTTACTCACGCATCTGAGTCTCCACTTGCTGGTCCTGGCTTTCGTTTCCTCACGAGGAACAGAAGATCGGGTGCTGCAAACAAAGTATCAGCCCAGCTTGGATTCTGCTCGGGCAGTGTCGGGTTTCCAGCTGAGCGGTTGTACCGAAAAGTCTGGCCACTTAAGTCTGAAGATACAATTTTTGCTAATAATGTGTTTCTAAATAGATTAGATTCTATTGAAAACAAACTAGATTTTTTTGGAAAGAATTGGCTCTTCATCCTAAACATTATCTTCTGTTGTCATTTTCACCTTAAACCTTTTTTAGGAGCAGATGTAGTTATCAACTTTTACATGTAAGAACACTTTACTTTACATGAAATAATATCCCACTGCTTCACAGCAATAAGTAATCCATCTTCATGATTCTTAATTTGGTTCATCAAGTAATTCTCTATCACCTTGCTTCACATCAACGGATGAAAAAAAAAATTTCCTCTTGCTACTATAAAAATTCTCCATTTTTCTTTTCTTATTTTTAAATAGTGGTTTTGTCATCATACACGTACTTGAAAAAGTACCAATTTTAATTGATAATTACAGTGGACTCATTAGGTTTAACTTGCTCTAATATCATATAAAATTTTAGAATAAGATGAGAGGAGGAGGATAGAGATGTTGAGAGATGTGATATGTTGTAAGCCAAACCAAAAATTTTATTATACTGACCAACTCAACAATTACAAGAATAGTGACCTATTTATAAGCAAATATAACCAAATAAATTAAGAAGCAAATAAATAAAAATATGAATCTAATACTTAAAAACTTCCTAAAAACTAACTACCAATATGATCTTACCTCTAAATACTTTATTTCCTAATCAGATGAAATAATATCATTAACAATAGCATTGAACTATTTCGTTCAAACAGGAAATGCATAACTTGTTAGACTAAAAATTTTCTTCAATATATTAAATGCCCAATTAAATACTGTATTAAAATTTTGGATAAACTTGAAGTATCTCAATTTTTCTGACACATTAACACATGGCACCTATCACTCGAAAAAACACAGGTAACAGACCATTAAGTGTGTTGCGGTAACCGATATAGTTGATGTTATTTGAAATAAAAAAAATACAATTTTAGATAGTGTGTATAATATCCTTCGTAGGCAGATATTGGATATTATCTCAACAGAAAATCAGGGGAGTTATACAGTATACTGTAGATAAATATTAGAGACAGGAAAACATACAATTAGTAGCCTAATAAAAAGGTGATGGTGTAGATGCTAAAGAGTCATCATCATGTAGTGCAGAATAGCACCGCATAGAAACATAAAGAATCTTTGCCAGGAATATCTTAACTAACTTTCACACCCACTTTTTGGGATATCCCATTAAGAAAAGTTAAGTATGATGGATTAGGACTCGCGGCCCTTAATATAAAAGGATAACCTTATTCCCTTGACATACAACTACATACATGATATAGCGAAGAAAAATCAATCAAATTACTTTAATTAGTGTTAATTATGGTGAGTACTCCGGTGATTAACGTTAATTTACTCACTTGTCATATTTTAATTTGTATTTTTTCAAGTCACTTGACGAGAGATTACCTAAAAATTTGTCCAACTTTGGACCTGGGAAAGATGGATTTTCCTTTTATGACAATAAAACTGACTGACAAGGCTAGCTTAGGTATGTCAACTTGTCCTTTTCCATTTTCATCACATTAAGACTTGACCTTTGTTTATTCAATCTCATGAATGCAATATACATGAAGCCATGAAGAGATTTTATCAATGCTAATAGCATTTTTCGTATATTCTTCATCAGTTGATTTTATTATTTGCACTAATGCGAATATGGTTGATTTTTCATGAAGGCGCCGAGTCAAATACCGGTTCAAGTTATCCTCTAGATTTGTTTTCGGGTAACTGTATTTGTATTTTCCCTGTAGTTCAATCTTGTCAAAGATGTATTTTCTTTTTCTAAGATCTTATTAATGATATGGTTACATTGTTGGTTATATGTATGGTTTTTGGCCCTTCCTCCTGTATATTTCTTTCTTTTTTTTTTTCTCTCTAAGCACTTTTTTTCGGGTGATTCACGGGGCACAAAAGCCCCATTGCTCCAAGCACTTAATCAATTAAATTATTAGGCATGAAAGACGAGCCTGGTTGGCTTTAGCTTGTTCAGTGAATAATAAAAACAATGAATTAGACTTCAAAAGAATACTCAAAAGTGAACATATTAACAAAACCCATCTTAGAGGGGTAATTGCACCATTGGTACAAAAAATTTTGGAAGAGTTTCAAGTTGGTACAAAAAGAAATTTTTTGTTCTTAAATGGTACAAAATGTTTCAAAATTACTCCTAAGCGGCACATTCCATCAATTTCTCATTGATGGCATTAAAAATTTATAAGTGGCATCCTATGTGATAAACTATTTTATGATTGGTTGCAAATTAGTACAACTTAACTTAAGTTTGTTCAAGATTCGTACCAAAAAAAAATTGGTGCCATATTGGTACGGAAATTGCTGCTACATCCAGACTACCGCTACAATGTTCATTTTATATCAGTAATAAATTGGTGAAAAAATTTCGAAGTTATTAGAACAGCAAAATCTAATTTGCATAATCAACAAACTTCATATGGTTATCAATTTTCATTAACATATCCATTGCTCCACATGGTCACCAATTAAGTACTCGAGATGTTCGTGATCATATGAAATACTTTATATATCTATTAACATTGGTAACTATATGGAGCTTTTTAAATATGTAGGTGAAATTTTAATTCTACAAAATTGTCTTTGGATAACTTTCACTTTTATTTCTCCAGTATCGTACTGTTCGAGTTATTGTTGTTAAAAAATGAACAATGTAGTAGCGACCGCAGTTATAACAAACATTGTAGTAGTAATTCTTGTATCAACTGAAATCAATCTTAAATTTTTTGTCCCAATCTTGGACAAACTAAAAATATTTTATACCAATATGTAATCAACTAAAAATAGTATGCCATGTCATAAATTTTTGACACCGTCAATGAGAAATTAACTAAATGTGCCACTTAAGAATAATTTTACAATATTTTGTATCATTTAGAAATAAAAACTCTTTTTATACCGACTTAGAACTTTTTCAAAACTTTTTTAACCATTGGCGCAAATACCCCATCTGAGCTGTTTGTTACTGGGGTCGGGTCAACTGTCATTGGTCGAGCCAAGTCGTCAACGCTCTTGAAGCTGTACAGAACGGACCCACGCGCTCTAGCTCTATAATGATAACTCAACCTAACAGGCCATGTTGAAAAGCAGATGCCTTGTGGAAAATAGATCCCACTAAATAGATTTAAAAAATAATAATAATAAAAAGCATGAAAGGTAAAATTGAACCCCAAAATGGTCCTCTGTCTCTCTCTCTCACTCCCTCCTCCTTTCTCACCTTAGGCACCTGAGTCTCCACTGAGCTTCGATTCCATATTCGCTTCACCTTCAATCTGCAAACATGGACCCTTCATGGATAGCACGTTCTGCCGTGGTGACGGTGCTCATCGTTGCTGGTCTTGGCTTTCGTTTCCTCATGAGGAACAGAAGATCGGGCGCTGCAGATCCTAGTCCTGCAGATGGGGACGATTTACAGGTATTAATGCCGCGTCGGCCACAAAAATTCAGTGGAAATGAACATCGAGACAGTCTTTTTGGGTTTTGAAATGGCAGTCCGTTGACTTTGTATTCATGTTGTAGCAGGAGATGAAAGTAGAGAATGGCCCCTCAGCAACCACTACTGAGCTGGCAACCCAGCGCGATGATACGGAGCACATACCTTTCACTGGCTCAGTCTCTGCTGAGCCAGGACACGAGTTTGAAGTCTTCCTTAGCTTCAGGGGCGAGGAAATTCGCAAAAATTTCGCAGATTGCCTCTACCACAAACTGATTGGTCTTGGGGTTCGCACCTTCAGGGACAATGAGGAACTCCACACTGGGGAGGAGATTGGTCCTAATCTTATGAAAGCTATCAAGCAAACCAAGATCTTCATGCCAATCCTCACCAAAGGTTATGCTACGAGCAAGTGGTGCCTCAGGGAGGTGGCCGAGATGGTGAAGTTGATGAAGGAGAATTTGAGTGACAAGCAAGTGATCATGCCCATCTTCTTTGATGTTACGCCTAATGAGGTTCAGCACCAAACCGGAAGTTACGCAGATGCCTTTACTCAGCATAAGAATGAGAAGAAAATTAAGCGCGAGACAATCAAAGAGTGGAGGGATGCTCTCGAGGAAGTTGGGAAATTGAAGGGTCTTGAACTCAGTCAAGCTGCAAATGGGTAAGCACTGCCACTGAAATAACCTTAACAACTTGCAAAATTCTTAGGTGAGCTGGGTACATATATGACATGGTGAACTTAATCAATGAATATTTGACACGTGAGCGAATATGTCAAATCGTGTCTAAAAAATTATTATTATTATTATTAATGAATAAAAAAAGATAATGTGACATTTAATATATTAAACATTCATTGGTAGAGTGGACTGTGACATGAAAAGTTGGGTTCATACAAGAATATCTCTTAAAAACTCTGACCCTCCGTCAACCCGGACATTTTTCCATCAACTTATACAATCAAATTATGTATTCCAATTTCAATTCCCCATCCTCTCGGAAGGAGAAAGTTTTAGTGGAGCAGTTATACCACGCAAGCAATATCCGTCCAATTAAAATTCACAATTTATATTTTTTTCAATGATGATTAACCATTTATTAGTTTTTTATTTTTTTACCATTTATATATATTTTTTCAATTAGAGTTAATAATTTATTTAGGATTTTTTTTTATTTTTTAAAATTTTTTTAAAATTTAATAACCATAAATATATAATTATTAATTATATGTTAAGTTCTGATTAGACAAATATATAACGCCAGTATCGCCTACGTGAGATGATTACGTCATTGAAGACTTTCTCCTTTAGAAGAGAGTCTCCATTCTAAAAATAGAATTATTACTTATTTCTGTCGTTTATGAGATGCATATGCAACAAGGATTAGCCCGACAAAAACAATCTTGGGTGGTTATATTTATCAAATGATTAATTTGATTTGCTAAAATTTGGGCTACTAACTCAAAGATTGCATTCTCTTTTCTTTTTTTTTTTTGGTAGAAATCAAGGAGAATTCATAGAGTTGGTGGTTGCCGAGGTACTAAAAAAACTGCGGGAGGCTTGGGTGCACATGAGTGAGAACATAGTTGGACTCCACGATCCTGCCGATGCAGTCAGGCAGATGTTACAGCTTGGCTTAAATGATATTAGGATGGTTGGAATATGGGGCATGGGTGGCATTGGCAAGACCACACTGGCCAAGTACGTCTACAAAGAAATTGCAAGCGAGTTTCAATGTTGTTCCTTCCTCAGAGACGTTCGAGAAGCCTACACCAAACTAGGAGGCTGTCTTAAACTGCAAAATAAACTTATCGATGACATACTGGGGAAGCAACGTGACCGTCCTACAACTCCTGATGAAGCAATCAATGTCCTTAAGAACAGGGTTCGTGGTAAGAAAGCCCTTATTCTCATTGATGATGTCGATCATATTAATCAGCTCAATGCACTAGCGGCGGAACCTGGTTGGTTCGGTTCAGGAAGTAGGATCCTAGTCACCACCAGAGAGAAGAATGTACTCAATCAATTTCCTTGGTCAAATACATACGAACTCAAACCGTTGGATAAAGTTCTAGCTCTCGAACTTCTTCGCAAGTATGCATTTCGAGATGACTCGCCCTCAGCAAAGTTTGACGATCTATCCAGAGATATTGTGCGTGCAACCGGGGGACTTCCTCTAGCACTTGTGGTAATAGGTTCATCTTTATATGCTACTCGTGGAAAGGAGGGTGTGTGGGAAGATACGGTAGAACAGTTGAAAAGAAGACCTCCCATGGACGTCATGGAAAATTTGAGGATTAGTTATGATGCTTTAGAAGCTGAGCAAAAGGAGATCTTTCTAGATATTGCGTGTTTTTTCATTGGCTGGGATTGCGAACTTGTAATTCCCATGTGGCGCGATTGCGAATTCTATCCCAGACTTGGAATTGAAGTGCTCCGGCTCAAATGTTTGATAAGTATTAGTGATGACAACAGCCTACAGATGCATGACCAGCTTAGAGACCTCGGGAGGCATATCGTGGAGCAAGAAAGCAGCAAAGAACCAGAGCTTCGAAGTCGGCTGTGGAAGAGCGAAGAAGCGATTGACGTGTTAAAGAGTCAGCAGGTAGGATGCTTCGGAAATATTTTAAACCTTGTTTTCTTATTTGATCAGGTTCAGTTGATCGTCATCTTTTAATAATTGAAGTGCAATCTTAAGGCATGATTAATTCCAAATTGCTCTTCGAATTTCTCGATTCAGGGGACATCGAAAATTGAAGGTGTTGCGATTTGGCTCGAAGAGGAAGCAGTTACTTTCTCCGAGAACTGTTTTCAAAATCTATCGAAGCTAAGGACTCTTTACCTACGTGGTGATGTCAAACTCGATGGAGATTACCAGCATCTTCTGCCAAAGCTAAGATTGTTGAGATGGTCGACGGAGAGCAATCACCCTCCCAATTTAACCCTAAATAACCTAGCTGTTCTCAATCTATCTTTTAGCAGAATTGACGAGGACTGGATTGCTTGGAACTCAATTAAGGTCTCACCAATTAATTTTAGATTGTATTCGTCAATCCTCACTACAAACTAAATATTGTTTCTTACATCTTTTTTTTTTTTGGTTATTTTGTTCTTCAGATGGAGAAGCTAAAAGTCCTTGATCTGTCATTCTGCAATAGACTCAGAAGAACTCCTAGTTTTTCAGCTTTTCCAAACTTAGAGAGACTGCTTCTCGAATATTGTGGAGAGCTGGAGTCAATTGACCCGTCAATAAAGCTTCTCAAAAATCTCAACTTTTTAAGTTTGAACAGCTGTCGTCGGCTAGAGAGTATTCCGAACTCAGTTGGATCCCTAGAGAACCTTGAACGGCTGTCACTAGAGCAATGCTCTTCTCTGAGTATACTCCCAGAAACCATTGGACAGCTGAAGTCCTTAATTGACCTGCAATTAAAAGGTTCTGGAATAACCTGCTTACCAAAGACGCTTGGACATTTGAAGAAGCTTCAAGTGTTGGATGCCAGCGGTTGCCACTCACTAGCAGTAGAAGTTCCCGTTGAAACTGGAAGCCTTCCACATCTCCAGACCTTCATCTTTCTTTTGGAAGATCCTTGGGCGAAATGACTCTTCATAAGCTTCCTTCCAGCTTGACTAGTCTAGCAATTGAAGGCTTAGGGAATGATGCAGTGGTAAAGGTAAAGAAAGATTTCCTAGCTCAGCTATGCAGTTTGGAGAAATTGGTTTTGAGGAATGTGAATGCCAGGGCTTTGCCCGAAGAGATTGGATCTTTTTCTCGCCTAAAAGAAGTTGAAATCACTAAGTGCACAAAACTTGAATTCCTTCCAACCCTTCCCTCCAGTCTGCAATCGCTAAAAGTTTCTGATTGTTGCAGTCTTCAAAAGTTGCCATGCCTTTCAAACTTGAGGAAATTGTTAGAATTACGGGTTATGTGCACGAGGCTTAGAGAAATCGATGGTCTGGGGGATCTGACTTCCCTCCAAAGTCTGAACATGAGCAGTTGCACGGAGTTGAACCGACTTGACGGATTAAGAGAACTGAGATTGCTTAAGCATTTGGACATGAGCAGCTGTGAGAGGTTGATTGGACTAGATGGGATCGGAGAATTGGTATCACTTCAGAAGTTGGACATTAGTGGATGCAAGGCAATTAAAAAGCTACCAGAATTGTCGAAGCTGCTGAGTCTAAAACAAATGAGAATGAGTAGATGTGAGTGGCTGATCCAACTTGACGGATTAAGAGAACTGAGATCGCTTGAGCATTTGTACATGCACGGTTGTAAGAGGCTAATCAAACTAGACGGAATAGGAGAATTGATATCATTGGAGAGGTTAGATATTAGTAATTGCAAGGCAATTGAAAAACTACCAGAATTGTCGAAGCTGCAGAAGCTGTATGAACTGAGCATGTACGATTGTGAGGGGTTGATCCAACTTGACGGATTAAGAGAACTAGGATCGCTTAAGAGTTTGAACATGAGCGGCTGTAAGAGATTGATTCGACTAGATGGGATAGGAGAATTGGTATCACTAGAGGTTTTAAACATTAGTTTTTGCCACGCAATTGAAAAGCTACCAGATTTCTCGAAGCTGCAGAGTCTACAGCACCTGAGCATGATCAATTGTGAGAGGCTGATCCAACTTGATGGATTAAGAGAACTGGGATCGCTTGAGAGTTTGGACATGAGCAATTATAAGAGGCTGACCCAGCTAGATGGGATAGGAAAATTGGTATCACTAAAGAAGTTAGAGATTAGGAATTGCAATGCAATTGAAAAGCTACCAGAATTGTCAAAGCTGCAGAGGCTGTGTGAACTGGACATGAGCGGTTGTGAGAGCCTGATCCAACTTGACGGATTAAGAGAACTGGGATCGCTTAAGCATTTGGACATGAGCAGCTGTAAGAGGCTGATTCGACTAGATGGGATAGGAGAATTGGTATCACTAGAGATGTTGGACATTAGTGATTGCAAGGCAGTTGAAAAGTTACCAGAATTGTCGAAGCTGCAAAGTCTACGGCAACTGAAAATGAGAGTTTGTGTGAGGTTGATCCAACTTGATGGGATAGGGGAATTGGTATCGCTAAAGAGGTTAGAGATTAGTAATTGCAAGGCAATTGAAAAGCTACCAGAATTGTCGAAGTTGCAGAGGCTGTGTAAAATGAACATGAGCGGTTGTGAGAGGCTGATCCAACTTGACGGATTAAGAGAACTGGGATCACTTAAGCATTTGGAAATGAGCGGCTGCAAGAGGTTGATCCGACTAGACGGGATAGGAGAATTGATATCACTTGAGAAGCTGGACATCAGTAAATGCAACGCAATTGAGAAGCTACCAAAGTTGTCGAAGCTGCAGAGTCTACAACAACTGAACATGAGCGGTTGTGAGAGGCTGATCCAACTTGACGGATTAAGAGAACTGGTATCGCTTACGCATTTGGACATGAGAGGATGTAAGAGGCTGATCCGACTAGACGGGATAGGGGAATTGGTATTGCTTGAGCTTTTAGACATTCGTGATTGCAAGGCACTTGAAAAGCTACCAGAATTGTCGGAGCTGCAGAGGCTACGAGAACTGTATATAAGTGGTTGTGAGAGGCTGATCCAACTTGACAGATTAAAAGAACTGGGATCGCTTAGGCATTTGGACATGAGCGACCGTAAGGGGCTGATCCAACTAGACGGGATAGGAGAATTGGTATCACTGGAGGGGTTGGACATTCGCGGTTGCAAGGCAATTGAAAAGCTACTAGAATTGTCGAAGCTGCAGAGCCTACGACGACTGGACATGAGTGGGTCAAAAGCAATTGAAAGGCTGCCTGGATTGTCAAAGCATTGCAATTTATCGATTCTATACATGAGAGGTTGCAATAAGTTGCGTCAAGTTGACGGGGTTGGGGAATTGAGATCACTAACTGAGTTGGACGTCAGCGGTTGTGCCTCTATTGAAAATATAACTGATCTAGCAAAGCTTCAAAACTTAGTGACGCTGAAAGTGAAAGCATGCAAGAAGTTGTGCCACCTTGAGGGGCTTGAAGGATTGAATCTACTGAGAGTATTGGACATAAGTGGGTGCAAAGCCATCGAACAACTTCCAGATCTGTCACAGCTACATGAATTACAAGATCTGAGAATGGAAGGATGTGAGAAGTTGCATCGACTTGAGGGACTTGGACTTGAAGAATTGAAAAAGTTGGGTGTGTTGAAAATAAGCGGGTGTAAAAGAATAGAAAAACTACCTAATCTGTCAAAGCTGCAGAACTTAGGGCAGTTGTACATTAAAGCATGCAAGCAGTTGCGTCGACTTGAGGGGCTCGACGAATTGGAATTACTGTACTCATTGAATATAAGGGGATGCAGAGCACTTGAAAAGTTGCCGGATTTATCAGAACTTCAATATTTAATATGGTTGAAGATTGAGGGTTGCAAGAATATCAGAGAGGTTCAGGGACTAGAGCACTTGATTAATCTGAGATGGCTATGTATCTCCGGCTGCAAATTACTAGATTTACAAGATCTATCACATCTGTCGAACCTAAATATCAGAAAATGAATTGAGGACATCACCTACCAAGAGGTTTCTAGGAATTCCTTTTCACAACTCAGCCCGTGGGCATGGGAGGAAGCTCGGTCCCCGCCCCACCTGCTTCGTCCCCTCTGACATGCAGGGCCAAATTATGAGGACCATGCGCCTGAACGCAATCGTCTTCGCAAGGGTTGTCCTGGTCTGGTCCTCTTCCCTACTCCTGATGCCAAAACTAATTGGTGCCTTGACGAACTTGCAGTTGTCGAGATAGATTAAATGCAGTGTTTCGGAATGGTTCAATTCAAGATCTGCCTGGTTGAGAAAGGGAGGCCAAGGCTTTTACCTCGAGAAGGCAGAAATTGTACGGTCAGCTTATCCTTCATAATGTTCTTGTTTTAAAAAAAAGTTTCTCTAATGCACGAAAGTATCTACTCTGCATTTTCAAACTAGCTGACAACTAATGGATCTATGGCAACTTTTCAGGTTGCATTAGATTAACAAGACGAATTTTGTGACTTTGATTTCGGGCATTGTCACATTATATACTGATATCTGCATTATCTAGTCCCTCTTATCCAGGGAAATCGGAGACTGTATGGACCATATAGCAAAGTGAAAGGAAATTCCTGGGGAAAAAAACAAGATTGAATTCTCTGTTTCTGGGAAGCGCAATCACAAGGGAGGGAGTTTATCTGATGTAAGGTAGATCAATTGTGGTGAGAAACACAAAGGCAAAAAATCCATTCGATAAGTTTTTGGTGTGACGTGAGAACTGCAAAATCATTCTACAGCACTCTCTTCCCATGGTATCATTACCCCATCTTCTTTCAGCTCAGCTCACTTGCTTTGTTCATGTGGCTCACTCATCCCCTTCCATTTTGTCTTTGGAGATCGAAGCCGCCCCAAGAATGGTAGCCACACAATTCAAGGGTCAGCTCTCAACAATTTCCATGAAATCGTCCAGTACATCATCGAGGTACTTTGCTCAATTGCTGTGACACTGCACGGAACTTAGTCCATGCTAATTCTGAGTTTAGGTGGCGTGATGATGTTTAACCGGTTCAACACCGTTGAAATTGAATATTCATATAGTCACATCCAACACATAATTACCTCTGTTCGTGCTTCTTTTCCTTGCAATTAGCTTTACACCTGCAAGTGAATATGCATATAATCACATCCAACACACAATTACCATTTCCTCGATACTGAACTGTGGTTATTAAAATTCAGGCGAGTTGAAGCTCGCCGAACCCAACGAACAATAACGCAGGTTCCACAGCAAATTCCATGGCGCATCTATCAATTTCAGTGCAAATCATTACAGTTGATTTCTCTCTTGTGCTCAGGAGTTCGGATGAGTTCATCAAAGAGACACTGCCTTTTTCCCTCCAGAGGGAAATGGAGATTATGTTGAAGACATGGAAACCTGAAGTATCTTGAGGCACTACAGGGTCAATTTATATTAGGTGTTCGGTGAAGATGATGATCCAGTTGAGTTTTGGTTTTTCTGAAACTGCCCAAGAAGAGGAGAGAAACAGAACCAACCCACTGCTCATACTATAATGCCATTTATTTTTTATCAAATAATTTTTCTTCCTTACTTTTCCACCCTTATCATACAATTGGACTGTTCTCGTTGCATGTCCAGGGCCGCTATAATTGGATAGGCTCTCGCACGTTATACTTGCTCAAAAGTTCGTATTTTCACGCTTTGCAGGCTTAGATTTTCGTTTAATTATTAAATATTAAATAATTTTAAATCTCTTTGTCACTGTTCTCTAATTGTTGAGAATGAATCCCACATCAAATAAATTATAAAAAGAATATGGTTTATAAGAGAGTGGGGACAGACATCCTATCAACTTGAGTTTTTGGGATGGACATAAGCCCAACCTCTTATATTCCGGGTGGAAATTTCACATGGTATCAGAGCCAATTGTTTGGGCTCAAACAATGTGAGCTTGAGTGTGGAACTTGTGGCTAGCTAAGCCTGAGATCAGAAGAAAAAAAATATCCGACTCGTGGTCAATTCCCACTTGCCTGAGTGCTGAAGAAAAATACCCGACTTGAGGTCAGTTGTTGAGGGCGGGTGTTTCAAGGCACGCATTAAGTGTGAACGCGTTGCCATGTGAGGATGGGTGTTGAGAATGAATCTCACATCAGATAAATGATAAAAAAAAAGTCCAGTTTATAAGAGATTAGAGACCATCATCCTATCAGCTTGATTTTTTGAGATGCACAAAGACCCAACCTGTTAAGGGTCGGGTGGAAAATTTCGCACCAATTTTTCATGAAATTCAGGTTCTAGATTTAGTTTGAATAATTTCCAAGTTCGACAAGTATTTCGGTACTTTTCCTGATTTTTCTTCGAGTAGGAAGCATCGGGTGACTAATATGAGTTTTGATGAGAAGCGTATGAATTGTTGAAACATGTATGCATCTAATTGAAGGGAATTTCGATCAGGCTTGCTATGATAAAAGTATAGAGAATAATATATTAGTGGAAAATTTGTCAACAGTTAGGAATCCAACATGTTAAGCTGATCACGAATTGGAGCTAAAACAAGAAAAAAAAATGACCATTTTGTGAGCCCACAATTTAAGTCCAGCCCATTCAAAGTCTAATAATAATAATAATAAATAATAATAATAATAATAATAATAATAATAATAATAATAATATTATTATTATTATTATTATTATTATTATTATTAATTCTTCTGCCCCCACCGACTTAGCAACCCAACGAATTTATCTAAAACTAGTCAATCAATTTTTCATTCTGTCATTCCCAACAGAGACAAATAGAAACAGAGAGGATTGAAGGAGGAAACAGAGATGAAGACGAATGGAATGAAGAGTTTAAGAGTAGAATTAGGTAAGGAAAATAGGATGTAAATAATATTAGTTTCAAGTTTAGTAAATTTTATTACTTAATAGTATATTATAGTTAGAATCATTTGTCTGATAGACGTGGTTTGCGGGCTATTGCATGTACCTCGAAGAGGAAATGTCGCAACCACCGCTAGTCGGGCCCGGAAGGCGCTCGATACCTCGGTTATAAAGAAAAAAGTTAGTATCATTTGGGTATAAAAGTATGACTAATAGGATATGTGAAGGTTATAGAGTTGATCATGGTATATAAATTTCATCATATTCCTCGGCGGCACAATTGTCTGACTGAGATAAAGAAGAATGCGAGCCGAGAGATTCTAGGAGAAATATGTAATAGAAATACGATGTAAATGATATCCAATTCAAATTTAGTAAATTTTATTATTTAAGAGTATATTATTGTTGGTATGATTGAGGTATCAAAATATGGTTAATGGATATGTTAAGGTCATAAGGTTGATCATGGTCAAGTAGATTAAGCTCCATAAGAACTATTATGATTATTTTTATAATTATTTTATTTAAATACATATGTGACTATACTATATATGTTCGTATATATTAATTTTTACTATGATCAATATGATAGGAATTGAGGAGATCCAAAATAGACCTCCCGAAAACCAAGAGTTATGAAGTATTAGTGAAGGGGGTGGTGAGTATTTTATTCTATTATAAAATGAAGCTCTCTCTCTATATATATTAATCATAATACATTACTATTGTAATGATAGAAATTGTTATGAGATTATGAAAATATGAGTATACACATATAAATATGAGATTTATGGATTAGAAAATGATGAATTATAGTTATTGAGATAAGTTATGATTGATTGGTTGATGTGGCCATGGGTGTAGTGCCGCTGATCCGGCGGAATATAAAACGAGCGACCGACCGCTGATCCGACGAGGTATAAAAAGGATGACCGACCGCTAATCCGGAGGGATACAAAATGGACGACCGTTCGCAGTACCGTCATAACTTTCCGCGAGGTTAATGCGGCCCTATGGCTACTTATTGTCTGTATTGGATTTTTGATTGTATATTTATCAGTATGAGATATGAGATAAGGTATACGGACATGTAGATATATATATGCAGGCATAATATGAGGAATAATATGATGTTAAGAATAGAAATCTAGTGCAATTATGCAACTAAAATATTTAAATGTTTAATATATAGAAATAATTTTATTTTAGAATGATTTGCTAATTGAGCCCGCAACTCACCCCCTACAAAATGGACAACCGTTCGCGGTACCGTCATAACTTTCCACGAGGTTAATGCGGTCATGTGGCTACTTATTGTCGGTATTGGATTTTTGATTGTATATTTATGAGTATGAGATATGAGATAAGAGATAAGGTATACAGATATGTAGATATATATATATATGCAGACATAATATGAGGAATAATATGATGTTAAGAATAGAAATCCAGTGCAATTATGCAACTAAAATATTTAAATGTTTAATATATAGAAGTCATTTTATTTTAGAATGATTTGCTAATTCAGCCCGCAACTCACCCCCTGCAATATTTTTTTGTGCAGCTAAATAGAAAGGGACAAGTCACTTGGAATAGCCATTTTTTTCCGCGGATCATCGTAGAGCCTTCTGTATTTAGATCCTAAGGGTATGTAAGTTAGAGTTATAACAGTTCTGTATATAATATTACGACCTGAATTTTTGGTTGAGATTATTTTGGGTGATGGAAAGATAAGTTACAGTTGTGCATGTGATGTTGCAATAGATATTATTTGAAGTGAGGTTATAGAAGGTTTATATTTATTGTGCAATGTGACAAAAATAAGAGGAAACTCTGCCAAATTTTCGGGTCGTGACAATTTTGGTACCAGAGCTTAGGTTACTAGTTCTGCAGACATAAACTTTAGTTGATCCTCGTTGAATTAGGATGATTATTATTCTTAGGAGGCCTTTAAATATATATATATATATATATATTTATTTATAAAATATTTCCATTTTGAATAGGAAATCAGCCATGGGACCTAAACGTACTAGACAAATTCGGCCTAGATTGCATCCAGTGGATGAATTAGACAATCAGAATATGTCTCAAGATATGGCAAAAGATCGAGTTTTTCAAGTTCCACCTCAAGAAGCCCCCGCAGCCCCTACTGGACCTTATGTGCAAATTCATCAAATTTTATCAGTCATGAATCGTCTTGTTGAGCAACAACCCCGCCTGGTGGAGCAGCAGACTACTTTCTTTCTGCAGCAACTAGCGACATAGTCAAGTACTTCTGCTACTCCAACGGAATCACAGAGGATATCTTATGAGAGTTTCCGAAAATTGGGTCCTACTACCTTTTCAGGGAGTGCTGATCTAATAGTGGCAGAAAATTGGTTGGGTGACATGGAGAAAATTTTCTCAATTATGGGAGTTACAAATATCCAACAGGTAGCGCTTGTTGCATTTATGTTGGCTAGTGATGCTAGATATTGGTGGGAGGCTGCTCGGACGCGTTTAGATCCTACTTCAGTGAACATCATAACTTGAGCTATGTTCCTCATTCACTCAAGCCTTCTATGACAAGTATTTTCCGACTTCATATCGAAGTGCTAAGGAGCGGGAGTTTTTAAACCTGAGGCAAGGAGTTAGTAGTGTTGCAGAGTACAAGTTAAAGTTTACCAATTTATCTCGTTTTGCCTCCACGCTGTTCAGTGATGAGCCTTCCAGGTGCCGGAGATTCCTAGATGGTCTAAATATTGAGATCAGTTCCCGTTTATTTGTTCTGGAAATCATAGAATATGCTAATTTGTATAATAAGGCCATAATAGCATAAGGGGATTTACTAGAGGAATGTATCTATAAAGAAATACAAGGCCGAAGCAGACCTAGTAGTTCGACTATGGAGGGAGTCTACCGAGCCCCGAAGAGAGGTGGATTTACACAGGTATCCTTTCAAGATCAGAAATCTTCTAAGCAACGTCTTGTAACATCACACTCCGAGGGGGATTGTATTAGCCAAACAGGGGGACAAGGTCAAAATTGCCCAACATGTGGGCGAGCTCACTCAAATGTTTGTTATGTACAAACAACAAGTTGCTTCCGGTGTGGACAAGTTGGCCACTTCAAGAATGAACGCCCACAACTCACTAGCAGAGTGCCTACTTGTTTTAAGTGTGGCACCAGGGGACACATAGTAAGAAACTATACACAAACAGGGACTTCTTTTAGTAGTGCTAGTGTGGGTAACGAGACAAGGGGAAGGCCATCACAAGTGAGAGGTCGAGGACAAACGGGTGGCACGAGGAGTTATCAAGGACAAGGGGGTGGATCGACAATGAGCTCTGCACGTCAACCCGAGCGTCCGATGATGCAAGGGAGAGTATTCACACTAACGAAGCGTGATGCAAGGGCCACTCCTATGACCGTAATAGGTATAATGACACTCTTTGGTAAACCTGCACATGTACTCATAGATCCTGGAACTACTCATTCGTTTATATCCTTAACTTATGCTCTTCATGCTTGTCGGACGTCGAAACTTCCGACTTGAGAAAAAGAATAAGGATCATGAGGCACGCACGAGGCCTAACTTGGGACTTTGAATCGGTGTTGGATTGGAGTCGCCACTAAACCGTTTATTAAGGCCGTTTAGGCGCCTAAGTCACTAAGTGATCATGATACTAACCACCTAGGTTTTTGTTGGTCTTGAAACCAAGATTTGAGTCCGGAGGTCCTGTTACGTATCTTGAAGCTCGAAAGCCAAAATACGCCCAAACTTGATACCCGTCCCTAGGTCTAGGTCATTTGTTTGCACATTTTTATTTGTCCAATTATTTCCCTGATCGAAGTTCGAATCGATGGTCCAGAGAGAAATTCGATAATTCGTACCACGACCCTAGCATGCCACTAACCGTCCTATTCTAAGTGCGGAAAGTAAAGATTTTCACTATGTTCGGGATTACATACATACATCATCATCTCTCTCTCACACCCACCCAATTACATTGATTCACACAATACATTGATTTCCCCTTCTCACATATAATCGAAACAATACACATGAATAAAATATTTCAACCAATATTTACATCGATCAATTCAATTACGATAGATTTATTCGAATTGAAACAACAAAATTATTTTTGGGTTCTATTACTTGAAATAAGAACAAGAGATATTGGGGAATGACATAAAAATTGAGTTAAATCGTTCAGGACCTTAAAAGATTTCAAAAAAAAAATTTTCCAGCTTTAAAAGACTTAAAGGTATCCCGAGGACTGATTTGAAGCATTCCAGGAAGTTCTGGGGCCATCTAAAATTTTCTGGACTGATTTGAAACCTCAAGGACTAATCTGTAAATTCGCTGAAGTTTTGGGCTGACCTGAAAAGTTTGGTAAAAATCTGTGGCTGATTTGTAAAACTTTGAAAGTTCAAGGGTTGTTCCCTAGAGCCTATCAACACTCAGGACTGTTCTAAAGAAAACAAAATTTCAGGGACAGATCTGAAAAATCGGAATAAATCTGGACAGATTAAAAAAAAAGGTAAAAGACCTCGAATCGATCCCGAAACAATCCAAAATTTTCAAAATAGACCCCCAAATTTACACAACATCTAAGACCATTCTAAAACACACTAGAAGCATCAGAACCAGAGCTGGAAAATTGGAAATGGTGCTGGGCTGGTTTTTAAAAGACTGATAAAAGACTCCGAGTCGATCCAAAAAGATCTAAGATTTCCAAAAAATGACCCCTAAACCTTAGGAAATATTTAGACCCACTTTGAAACATATTTTTGACCCCAGATCTGACCTCAAAGCTTGGAAAAAGTGGTCGGGTTGATAAACAAAATTTTGAAACCCGACTCAAAACGATCCTTTTCATCATTACGATTTTTGCACAACCCATTTTTAATCATTCCCCGGTTTTCTTATTAAAAAATATTTTTTTCTTGATTTTTCTATTTTTTTCATTTTATCATTTCTTATATTTCCTAAAAAAAGATAAGCAATATATATTCATTCTAAAAAAAACCTAACTAACAAGTTTTCATTTTTTTTCAAGGATCCTTTTCCATATTTTCATGAAAACATGAATCCTAATTTTTTTTATTTTCTATTTTTTGTATTTTCTATTTTTCATAAAACATTTTTGAAAAGGAGAAAAGAAAATAAAAGAAAACAAAAGAAATTATTTACAAAGATGAGGCCTAAATCCCGATCAAGAAATTATACCTACAACCGACGATGATGACGATGTCGAGGAGTGAGCGAGACTTCGGCTTGGTTGATGTCGAACCCGGGCACTTTCGGGATTTGAGGAAGACTACTCGATTCACACGGACTCGGGCTTGGTCTTGATGATTGGCACGAGCTCGGCTCGGATCGGTGAAGAACTCCAAGTTGGTATCGGAATCGGGCTCGGGTTGGCGGCGGATCCGAATTTGGAACGGGATGAAGATTCTTGAATTTTTTTGCTCAACACATGAGTCTAAGAGTGGATATTCAAGAGAGTTCCATGTGTTTTTTTTTGTATTCCCAGATCTGCCAAAATCTGCAAATGAATGGCGTATTTATAGAGGAAATGCTGTGGGGGCTGAATCGTAACACACCAGAAACTTCAGGGGCTAAAATGGAGAAACAGAAAAGTGAATAAAAAATGAAAAACAGAGCTGCAGATCGTCAACAAGACGGGGCGGCTGACAAGCAGGGACGGGAGTAGTACGAACTGGACGGGAGAGGTTCGGCAGAGTCAACAAAGGCGGTCAGAGCAGGACGGCGCCAGACGGCCGATCAGAAGGAGGTGCCGTGCACGGCAGCCGGTGGTACGAATCTCGGCTGTGAGCTGTGAGGGGGGGGGGAGAGAGAGAGAGCCGGTGTGAAAAGGATCAGGGAGATCAGCAAGGGCGGCTCATTGATGGCTGAATCGGTGGATGTCAGAGGAGGTAGATACGGCGCCCGAACAGACTATTTCGACGCCGAAAGGTGGAGAGAGAATGAACGGAAGTGACCGGAGAGGGAGAGAGATAGGATCGGGAATGAACAGGGATGGATTCGGGGTGGAGCCGGGAGCTCGACGGGGTCGTCGGTGTGGCCAGAGGGGCCGAAAAGGCTGTCCGTGGCAGACGTTGAGGCTGGCCGTGACTCTCTGTGAAATTGCGGGGGAAGGAAGAAGAAGAATAGTGCTCTGCAATGTTAAAAAAAAAAACCCCCCTTTTTTTTTCATTTCAATGTGCAAATTTTTGCCTTATTGTTTCGTACGAAATAAAACAGGACAAAATACAAAAAATTAAATTTGAAGTAGGATTTAAATATGGGACCCCAATGGGAACGAAACGGGATTTGACCGGGTCAAAATCGGGTGTCTACAATGCTAATGTGCCTCAGGAATTCATGGGTTATAGCATGCTAATAGCAACACCTATAGGGAAAGATATGATGGTGGATGAGATATATCGTAGTTGCATGTTGCAAGTTGGGGATAAGGAGATGTTAGTTGATTTACTTCCCTTGAGCATCCATGATTTTGATGTTATACTTGGCATGGACTGGCTTGCATCCCATCATGCATCAGTTGAGTGCTTCAAGAAGGAGGTGGTTTTCAAGATACCGGATGAGGATGAGTTTATATTTTTCGGGGATCGTCAAGCAGTTTCACTTACTTTCATTTCATATCTTAAAGCAACGAAGCTACTCAGAAAATGATGTGAGGGGTACTTGGCTAGCATTTTGGCTACCAATGTTGATATGTTGATGATAATTCAAATTCCTGTAGTATGTGAATTCCGTGATGTCTTTCCTAACAATTTGCCCGGGGTACCTCCAGAGAGAGAAATTGAATTCACAATAGAATTGAAGCCAAGTACCGCCCTGATTTCATGTGTGCACCTTATGGCCCCACCAGACTTAAGGAATTAAAAGTTCAGCTGCAGGAATTATTAGAAAAGGGCCTCATCAGACCAAGTGTGTCACCTTGGGGTGCTCCAGTTCTATTTGTGAAGAAGAAGGATGGCACTTTGAGATTATGTATATACTACAGGCAGTTAAATTGAGCCACAATACTAAACAAATATCCACTGCCACAAATTGATGATTTACTCGATCAACTCTAGGGTTCCAGTGTCTTCTCAAAGATTAATTTGCGCTCAGGGTACCACCAACTGAAGATAAAGGATTCTGATATTCCCAAGACTGCCTTCCGAACCCAATATGGACATTATGAATTCTTGGTTATGCCTTTTGGGTTAACCAATGCTCCTGCTGCATTTATGGATTTGATGAATCGAGTCTTCCATCCATGTCTTGATAAGTTTGTTGTGGTATTCATTGATGATATTCTAGTATATTCAAGAAGCAAGGAAGAGCATGAACAACACTTACGGATTGTGCTACAAACCTTGAGAGAGAAGAAGCTTTATGCTAAGTACAACAAATGTGAGTTCTGGCTGGAGCACGTAGCTTTCAATGGACATGTGATTTCAGGAGATGGAGTATCGGTAGATCCTATGAAAATTGAAGCTATTTTAATTTGGAGTTTTCCAATGAATGTGATAGGAATAAGGAGTTTTTTGGGGTTAGCTAGATATTATCATAGGTTTGTGAAAAAATTTTCCCTCACAGCTGCCCTTTTAACTCGATTAACAAGGAAGAATGTGAAGTTTGAATGGACAGAGCAGTGTGAGCAAAGTTTCCAAGAGTTGAAAAATCGATTGACTACTGCTCTAATACTTACTATTCCATCTACAGATGAGGGGTTTGTCATTTATAGTGATGCTTCTCACCAAGGTTTGGGTTGTGTATTAATGCAATATGGCAAGGTGGTCGCTTATGCTTCAAGGCAGTTGCCAAATCATGAAAGAAATTACCTGACCCACGATCTTGAATTGGTAGTAGTTGTATTTGCTCTCAAATTATGGAGGCATTACCTATATTGGGTGAGGTTTGAGATCTACACGGATCACAAGAGCTTGAAGTATTTATTCACTCAGAAGGAACTCAATCTGCGTCAAAGAAGGTGGATAGAGTTAATTAAGGATTATGATTACGTAATCAATTATCACCTAGGAAAAGCGAATGTGGTCGCTAACACCTTAAGCCAAAAATCTTCAGTAATAGAAGCTGGCATGTGGAATATTCGAGCTACTCTATTCAACGAGCTGAGATCTATGAGAGCTAAGTTGGAGGCTACAAGGACGGGGTTGTTGATGGCCATCTATGAGGTGAAACCAAGGTTGATTGATCGAGTTTAAAATATGCAAAAGGAGGATATGCATTTAATGAAGGTGAAGAATGAAGTAAGGGACGGGAAGAGATCTGATTTTAGGCTGACAAATGATGACATATTGATGTTTGGAGATCGAATATGTGTACTGGATGATAATGAACTCAAGAAAGGAATTCCTGTTGATGCTCATAGTTAACCATATGCGATGCACCCTGGAAGCACCAAGATGTACCACAATTTAAGAGGGAGCTATTGATGGAATAACATGAAGAGGGACATAGTAGAATATGTTGCTAAATGTTTGATTTTTCAGCAAGTTAAAGCAGAACATCAACACTCGTCTGGACTACTGTAGCCACTACCTATTCCTGAGTGGAATGGGAAATGATCACCATGGATTTTGTTACTGGACTTCCTCGAACGCAAAAGGTCATGACTCAATATGGGTGATAGTCAATCGATTAACCAAATTTGCTCACTTTCTGCTAGTCAAAATGACATCTAGGGTTGATAAGTTGGCACAGTTGTTCATTGATGAGATAGTGAGACTTCGTGGAGTTCCAGTATCTATTGTATCATATAGAGGCTTAGATTTCACTTTGAGATATTGAAACAGTTTTGCAAGTGCTATGGGAGCAAAGTTGAATCTGAGCACTGTTTTTCATCCACATACCGATGGACAATCAGAGCGAACCATTCAGATCTTGGAAGACATGATGAGAGCTTGTGTCGTCAAATTTTTGGGTAGCTAGGATGATCACTTAACTTTGATGGAGTTTGCGTACAATAACAGTTATCAATCTGGCATCGGTATGGCTCCATATGAATCACTGTATGGAAGGGCCTATCGAACCCCTGTATGTTGGAGTGAAGTCGAAGAATGGCAGCTTA
This sequence comes from Lagerstroemia speciosa, assembly GCA_037672795.1. Taxonomy (NCBI): domain Eukaryota; kingdom Viridiplantae; phylum Streptophyta; class Magnoliopsida; order Myrtales; family Lythraceae; genus Lagerstroemia; species Lagerstroemia speciosa. The sequence continues at coordinate 3,222,569 of CM075301.1, forward strand.
CTTGTCCTAAGATCATTGACTTGACTGTTGAGAAAGTAAAGGTCATCAGAGAGATTAAAAACGGCTCAGGATGAATAGATGAATTATGCAGATAGACGAAGGAAGGACTTGGAATTTGAAGTCAATGATTATGTCTTTCTGAGGGTGTCTCCTTGGAAAGGTGTTATGAGATTTGGTAAGAAAGGGAAACTTAGTCCAAGGTACATTGGGCCATATGAAATACTCGAGCGTATGGGTAAAATGGCATACAAATTGGCTCTACCTCCTGACTTGGCCCATATACATAATGCGTTCCAAGTTTCCATGATATGCAAATATGTGCCGAACCCTTCTCACATCCTAACTTATCAGCCAGTGGAACTTATGAGAACTTGACATATGAGGAGGAACCGGTGGCGATACTTGACAAAGGAACAAGTACTTCGAACAAAAAGGATACCGTTGGTTAAAGTCTTGTGGAAAAGTCAATCAAAGGAAGAAGTGACTTGGGAATCTGAAGATGCTATGAGGATTAAGTATCCTTACCTTTTTCCTGAGTCAAGCAAATAAATTTCGAGGACGAAATTTTAATTAGTTGTGGGGAAATTGTGAGCCCACAATTTAAGTCCAGCCCATTCAAAGTCTATTAGGATTGTTCAAGCCCATTTATTATTATTATTAAATTCTTCTACCCCCACCGACTTAGCAACCCCACGTATTTATCTAAAACTAGTCAATCGATTTTTCATTGTCATTCCCAACAGAGATAAATAGAGACAGAGAGGATTGAAGGAGAAAATGGAGACGAAGATGAACGGGACGGAGAGCTTAAGAGGAGAATTAGGTAAGGAAAATAGGATGTAAATAATATTAGTTTCAAGTTTAGTAAATTTTATTACTTAATAGTATATTATAGTTTATCATATTCCTCGGCGGTACAATTGTATGATTGAGGAAAAGAAGAATGCGAGCCGAGAGATTTTAGGAGAAATAGGTAATAGAAATACAATGTAAATGATATCCAATTCAAATTTAGTAAATTTTATTATTTAAGAGTATATAATTGTTGGTATGACTGAGGTATCAAAATATGGTTAATGGATATGTTAAGGTCATATGGTTGATCATGGTCAAGTAGATCAAGCTCCATAAGTATTATTATGATTATTTTTATGATTATTTTATTTAAATACATATGTGACCATACTATATATGTTCGTATATATTAATTTTTACTATGATCAGTATGATAGGAATTGAGGAGATCCAAAATAGACATCCCGAAAACCAAGAGTTGTGAAGGATTAGTGAAGGGGGTGGTGAGTATTTTATTCTATTATAAAATGAAGCTCTCTATATATATATTAATCATAATACATGACTATTGTAATGATAGAAATTGTTATGAGATTATAAAAATATGAGTATACACATATAAATATGAGATTTATGGATTAGAAAATGATGAATTGTAGTTATTAAGATAAGTTACGATTGATTGGTTGATGTGGCCATGGGTGTAGTGCTGCTGATCCGGTGAGATATAAAATGGACGACCGACCACTGATCGGCGGGATATAAAACAGGCCGACCGCTAATCCGGCGAAGTATAAAATAAACGACCGACCGCTGATCTGGAGGGATACAAAACAGACGATTGTTCACGGTACCGTCATAACTTTCTCTGAGGTTAATGCGGTCCTGTGGCTACTTATTGTCTGTATTGGATTTTTTTATTGCATATTTATGAGTATGAGATATGAGATAAGGTATATGGATATGTAGATATATATATGCAGACATAATATGAGGAATAATATGATGTTAAGAATAGAAATCCAGTGTAATTATGCAACTAAAATATTTAAATGTTTAATATATAGAAGTCATTTTATTTTCGAATGATTTACTCATTGAGCCCGCAACTCACCCCCTGCGATATTTTTCTGTGCAGCTAAGTAGAAATGGACAAGTCACCTTGAACAGCCATTTTGTTCCAGGGATCATCGTTGAGCCTTTTGTATTTAGATCCTAAGAGTATGTAAATTAGAGTTATAATAGTTATGTATATAATGGTACGACCTAAGTTTTTGGTTGAGATTATTTTGGATGATGGAAGGATAAGTTATGGTTTTGCATGTGATGTTGCAATAGATATTATTTAAATTGAGGTTATAGCAGGTTTATATTTAATGTGGAATGTGACAAAAATAAGGGGAAACTCTACCAAATTTTCGGGTCGTGACACATTTAAACAAAATTGCATGAAGCGGACTGGCTACCACGGTCGCTAAAACAACTAAGAGGAAAAGCAAAGTGATTATTATTATTATAAGTGTTAAATTTATACCTGGGCCTATAAGAGTTTCGACTCTGTTTCTACTGAAAGGCCTAAACTGATAAGTTATGGTACCCAATCCTCTTACAAACCCAAGTTTTTTTCTCAATCTGGTCGATATGCTATTCTAAGCCATTAAACACCTATCCTTAACAACTGACCTCAACCCGGTATTTTTCTTTCGATCTCGAGTAAGGGGTAGAAATTACCACGAGGCTGGCATTCTCTTCTATCCTCAGGTTAATATGAGTCGGGCTTTTTCTGAACTCGACAAGCTGAACACGATTTGAGCATTTTTCTTCCTGTCTCGGGCTTAACGAGCCACAAGTTCTACACTTGGGCCTTGCATGGTGTAAATTCAGGATCGACCCGCTCTAATACCATGTTGAAAAGTAAATGAGAGAAATTGAGAAGGATATCCTCACTTATCTTGTGAGGTGTTCTATTCATTGTATTATATAGAGATATACAAGTGTAAATGGAAACATATTAATTGTAATATACACATGATATACATGAATGATAGAATAGGAAAGATTCATTTGGAGTGATGCATAATCGTATCCTGACTATTAATAAGTTAGTGCTTAGCAAAATTGATGCTTTTGAATTTTCTTGGGATCAATTCCTTACTCATCATTATATTACTTGCCTGCGATACGTATATTTGCATGCCCTATTTCATATATATCGTAATAAGTTTTTGATGCCATTACCAGGAACTCTTGATCCTTTACTATAAATAGTAATTCTTCAAAATAACAACTCTGACTTGCTGAAATTTGACCTTGCGATTGAATTTCATTCGATCAAAGATGTAGAGAATAAAGGAGACATCAACAGTCTCAGAATGCTGTAAATTGGAAAAGAAACCTTATGACAGAATTATGTGCTGTGCACAGGTTATTCTGTGCTCTATAACATTATTTATTCTTGAAAAAGGGTTTAAAAAAAGTATGAAATAAAATAAGAGAAAAATGAAAGATTGGCTTGCTTTCAATTTCAATTCACATATCATGCATTTATGTAGAATTATATCAGCCCTGCTGCACTGTCGGGTATCCGGCCAAGTTCTGATGGTTGTCTTGCTTTTTCACGGTACGGCTGTATCGAAAAGTCAGGCCACTTAAGTCTGAAGATACAATTTTGCCCAACAAAAACAATGAATTAGACTTCAAAAAATACTCAGAAGTGATCATATTAACAGAACCCATCTTAAAGGGGTAATTGCACCATTGGTATAAAAAATTTTGAAAACGTTTCAAGTTGATACAAAAAGAATTTTTTATGCTTAAATGGTACAAAATATTTCAAAATTGGTCCTAAGCAGTATGTTCCATTAATTTCTCATTGGTGGCATTAAACATTGATGAGTGGCACCCTATGTGATAAACTATTTTCTGATTGGTTGCAAATTAGTACAAATTAACTTAAGTTTGTTCAAGATTCTTGCAAAAAAATTAAATTGGTTCCATATTGGTACGAAAATTGCTGCTACATCCAGACTACTGCTACAATGTTCATTTTTATATCAGTAATAACTCGGTCAGTGCAATATTGGTGAAACAAACTCGAAGTTATTAGAACAGCAACATCTCATTTACATAATCAACATACTTCATATGGTTACCAATATTCATAAACATATCAATGCTCCATATGGTTACCAATTAAGTGCTTGAGATGTTTGTGATCCTATGAAATAGTTGATATGTTTACTAACATTGGCAAACTATAGGGAGCTTTTTGAATATGTAGATGAGATTTTACTTCTACAAAATTGTGTTCAGATAACTTTACTTTTATTTCTCCAATATTGTACTGTTTGAGTAATTGCTGTCATAAAATGAATACTATAGTAGTAATCGCAGTTATAACAAATATTGTAATAGTAATTTTTCTATCAACATGAAACCAATCTAAAATTTTTTTGTAGCAATCTTAGACAAGCTAAAAATATTTTATACCAATATCCAATCAACTAAAAAATAGTATGCCGTGTCATAAATTTTTGACACTGTCAATGAGAAATTAACTAAATGTGCCACTGAAGAATGATTTTAAAATATTTTGTATCCTTTAGGAATAAAAATTCTTTTCATACCAACTTAGAACTTTTTCAAAACTTTTTTACCCATTGGTGCAAATACCCCATCTTAACTGTTTGATACTGGGGTCGGGTCAATTGTCATTGTTCGAACCAAACCGTCTTCAAAGCTCTTGAAGCCATACAGAAAGGACCCATATAAGAGAATGTTAATTGAAGTTTTACTGAGTGGTAGTTTAGTAGTTTTACACTCTCTGTTTCTTCTTACATTGAAAAGAACGTGAAAAGAGTGAGAAGGTTTGTAACCAATTCTCTTTCACACTTCCTGTACTGTATGAGCCTCAGTACTATAAATACAAAGAGAAGCCTCAGCATCGATAAGATTGAGCTGAGAAGCTTTTACATCATCTTCTTCGTCATGCTCTGTTTTCTCCATTTTTCCTCCTAATATGGTATCAGAGCAATTTACATACTGCTGCTGATCTCTGATTCTTCATGGCTCGAGGAATCATCAATCCCAGCCAAATCAAACACAAAATCAAAACCAAAACACCAATCACTTTCAACCTTTCAATGCTTCTTCATCGGAAAATTCTTCATAGACAGACATCCACAACCCCTTTTATCTTCACAGTGGAGATCATCCAGGCCTCATATTGGTCACTCACGTTCTCATTGGACCGAATTACAGTACCTGGTGCAGGTCTATGCGGATGGCTCTTCATGCGAAGAACAAACTTGGTTTCATCGATGGAAGTTTGCAGGAACCATCTGCCGACGAATCTACTGCAAGTGTCTGGTCTCGAGTGAATAGTATGGTAATTTCCTGGCTTCTTAATGCAGTAACGAAAGAAATAGCTGATAGTCTACTGTATCTGGAGACACCAGAAGCTGTTTGGACCGATCTTCGTGACAGGTTCCAGCAAAGTAATGCTCCGAGAATTTTTCAACTTAAACAGCGTATAAATCAGCTAACACAAGGATCTCTAGATGTAAACACCTATTTCACTCGCTTGAAGACTCTTTGGGATGAATTGAGAAACTATCAGCCTCTGCCAGCTTGTAGTTGTGGTGCAACAAAAGCATTAACTGATCATACTGAGCAAGAGCATGTAATGGGGTTTTTAATGGGGTTAAATGACTCATACAATGGAATTCGGGCTCAGATCTTGATGATAGATCCTCTGCCTACAGTTTCAAAGATTTTCAATCTTGTTGTTCAAGAAGAGAGGCAGAGAATGATCGGAACAGGTTCTGGTATTCCCACAGAATCAATGGCTTTCCAAACTCACTCACTGGGAGAAGGATCTGGTGTTGTTAGCAGCATTGGGAATGGACTAGGTCGAGGAAAAAGGGAGAGACCTATTTGCTCTCATTGTGGAGCATTAGGCCACAGAATGGATCGCTGCTACAAACTCCACGGCTATCCTCCTGGATATCAGTCCAGATCTAAAGCTCCAACCACATATTCACAAGCCCAGGGACAGAATTCGAATAAGGTTTATTCGCAGAAGGAGAAACAATATTTTCTTCCTTCTTCTGCAGCTGCAACAATCACAACAGCTTCTTCTGCAACACCAGGTGCTCTCTCAAATGAACAGGTTCAACAGCTGATTGCTCATTTGAGCTCGCAGCTCAATGTCCACGCTCAAATTCAACCTGAGACTAAAGCCAGTCCTGTGACAGATCACAATGATCCACTTGTTTCACATATCCATGGTATGTCCATATATTTTCCCTTCCTTTCAACAGTAACTCATCCTCTGTTTTCACGAGATTCGTGGATCATTGACAGTGGAGCCACTCATCATATCTGCTGCAATCCTGCTCTGTTTTCTGATCTAAAATTCGTTGAGCCTATTATAGTTGTTTTGCCTAATGGAGAGTCAATTGCCGTGACTCAAATTGGCACTGTACAAATAACAGAGTCTCTTATTCTTCGAGATGTCCTCTACATTCCTTGTTTTTCTTTCAATCTTCTCAGCATCAGCTCTCTTACTTCAAAGATTCACTGTTCTGTTAACTTTCTGTCCACTTCCTGCTTGATCCAGGACCAAGCTCGGGGCTTGATGATTGGGAGGGGTAGGCTTGAACACAATCTCTATTTCCTTGAGACAACAGCATCTTCATATACTCCTGTTCTATCTCTTTCTGCTGTCTCGAAATGCAATTTGTGGCATATGAGATTGGGCCATCTTTCCAACATGAGATTACAATTACTTCATGATGTTTTGAACATTTCTTCTTCAATAACAGATTTATCATCTCATTGTGAAACTTGTCATGTTGCCAAACAAAAGCGACTTTCATTTCCTTCCAGAAATAACCTATCCAAAGTTCCTTTCGATCTTATTCATTTGGATACTTGGGGACCCTTCCAGGTACCTACAGTAGAGGGATATAAGTATTTTTTAACCATTGTCGATGATTGTTCCCGAGCAACATGGACTTATCTCATGCGAGCCAAATCTGATGTTTTGCTCATAATTCCCAGCTTCTATAATTATGTGCTGACTCAGTATCAAGTCAATATTAAAGCTGTGAGGTCAGATAATGCATCGGAGTTCAATTTTTGTGAATTTTTTTGATTCCAAAGGGATCGTTCACTTCCATTCTTGTGTCGAAACACCAAAACAAAACTCAGTTGTTGAAAGGAAGCATCATCACATTCTTAATGTTGCTCGGTCCCTTCTTTTTCAATCACACATACCCATCCAGCACTAGGGAGATTGTATCCAAACAGTTGTTTACTTGATTAATCGTATTCCTTCTCCCATTCTGTCCAACAAGACACCTTTCGAGATTCTACACAAAAGAAAACCTTCTTATGATCATTTACGAGTTTTTGGGTGCCTGTGTTATGCCTCCACCTTTCCTGCACATCGAACTAAATTTTCTCCCAGAGCCCGGGCCTGTGTGTTCTTGGGATACCCTCTTCGTTACAAAGGTTATAAACTTCTGGATATTGAAAGTAACAGAGTTCTTATCTCTCGACATGTTATGTTTCATGAAACCATCTTTCCTTTTCTTCCTTCTTCCCATGACAGCTCGACACTGGATGTCTTTCATGATAGAGTCTTGCCTTCTCCTGCTGCAGATCTCTCTCCTTCATCTACGTCAGTTCAACAAAGTGTTCCTTCTACTTCACTATCTGATTCTTCTTTTGTCATGACTTCTAGACCAAAAAGGGTCACTAAAGCACCAGCTTACCTGTCTGACTATCACTGTCATTTGTTGACAGGAGGTGTTTCTTTTCCACTCTGTTCAAACAACTTTGCTTATCCCATTTCCAACTATGTTTCTCATCACCGAATTTCTTCTTCTTACAAACATTTTGTCCTGTCTATTTCCACTATTTCTGAGCCCTCTGATTACAGACAGGCAATTCAGTCACAGGAATGGAGGAGAGCCATGGACATTGAGTTACGAGCCTTAGAAGATAATCAAACTTGGACCATTGTTCCTCTTCCAGCAGGAAAGAGGGCTGTAGGCTGCAAATGGGTGTATAAAACTAAATTCCGAGCAGATGGCACACTCGACAAGTATAAAGTCAGACTTGTTGCCAAGGGTTATACACAACAAGATGGGGTTGATTATCTTGACACCTTTTCTCCCGTGGCAAAATTAGCATCTATTAAATTGCTCTTATCTGTTGTAGCCATTAAACACTGGCATCTCACTCAGCTTGATGTTTCCAATGCTTTTCTCCATGGTGATCTCGAAGAGGAGGTCTATATGCAGATTCCCCCTGGATACTGCAGAGGAAAGGGGGAGAATTTCCCACAGAATTCAGTTTGTAGACTTCGCAAGTCAATCTATGGGCTGAAACAGGCCTCTCGTCAATGGTTCAGGAAGCTTTCTGAAGCCCTCTTTGCCAAGAAGTTTCAGCAATCACAGGGAGATCATTCTCTTTTTACAAGATCCTCCTCTGCAGGTTCTTTTGTGGTCCTATTAGTGTACGTCGATGATATTATTATGGCTGGAAATAATGAGAAAGAGATGAACCTAGTTAAAGATGTCTTGAGTACAAGATTCAAGCTGAAGGATTTGGGACCATTGAGGTATTTTCTTGGTCTCGAAATTGCTCGCACTTCAGCTGGGATATCAATCAATCAAAGGAAGTATGCTCTGGAACTTCTGGCAGATACTGTGCAGTTGAGTTCCAAACCAGCAAATGTACCTATGGAACCAGGACTGAAACTGTCCCAAGATGAGGGAGTACTACTCGAAGATCCTACAAGCTATCGTCGACTCATAGGTAGATTAATCTTCCTCACTCTGACAAGACCAGACCTCAGTTATGCAGTACACAGATTAAGTCAGTTCTTAGCATCTCCACGAGACAAACATATGCAAGCAGCTCACAAGGTGTTACAGTATATAAAACGAGCTCCAGGACAAGGACTCTATTTCCCTGCGAGTTCAACATTGTAGCTAAAATCCTTCGCAGATGCAGATTGGGCAACATGCCCCGACACTAGAAGGTCAGTCTCAGGTTTCTGTGTCTTCCTTGGTGATTCTTTGATATCATGGAAATCAAAAAGGTAGACTGTGGTTTCGAGATCTTCAGCTGAGGCTGAGTACAGAGCAATGGCAAATGGCTGCTCTGAAGTCGTCTGGCTTATGGGTCTGTTAAAAGATCTTGGTGTCATTCACAAAGAACCAGCTTTAATGTATTGTGATAACCAAGCAGCATTACACATTGCAGCTGACTCGGTTTATCATGAACATACCAAGCATATTGAATTAGATTGCCATTTTATAAGAGAGAAGACACAAGGGGGATTATTGAAGACTATGCACGTTTCAAGTTCGAATCAGTTGGCAGACATTCTCACAAAACCTTTGCACCCGAAGCAATTTCATAGCCTTATGAGCAAGATGGGAATACATAATTTGTATTCACCATCTTGAGGGGGAGTATCAGAGAATGTTAATTGAAGTTTTACTGAGTGGTAGTTTAGTAGTTTTACACTCTCTGTTTCTTCTTACATTGAAAAGAACGTGAAAAGAGTGAGAAGGTTTGTAACCAATTCTCTTTCACACTTCCTGTACTGTATGAGCCTCAGTACTATAAATACAAAGAGAAGCCTCAGCATCGATAAGATTGAGCTGAGAAGCTTTTACATCATCTTCTTCGTCATGCTCTGTTTTCTCCATTTTTCCTCCTAATAACCCACGCGCGGTAGCTCTATGATTATAACTCAACTAACAGTCCATGTTGAAAAGCAGATGCTTTGTGGAAAGTGGAACCCACTAAATAGATTAAAAAAAAAAAGCATGGAAGGCAACTTCCTCGAAACAGAAGAAAAGCAAAATTGAATCCCAAAATGGTCCTCTGTCTCTCTCTCCCTCCCTCTTTCTTTCTCACCTTAGGCATCTGAGTCTCCACTCAGCTTCGATTCCATATTCGCTTCGCCTTTAATCTGCACACATGGACCCTTCATGGATAGCCTGTTCTGCCATTGAGATGGTGCTCATCGTTGCTGGTCTTGGCTTTCGTTTCCTCATGAGGAACAGAAGATCGGGCGCTGCAGATCCTAGTCCTGCAGATGGGGACGATTTACAGGTATTAACGCCGTGTCGGCCACAAAAATTCAGTGGAAATGAACATCGAGACAGTCTTTTTGGGTTCTGAAATGGCAGTCCGTTGACTTTGTATTCATGTTGTAGCAGGAGATGAAAGTAGAGGATGGCCCCCCAGCCAGTACTACTGAGCTGGCAGCCCATTGCCATGATACGGAACACTTACCTTTCCCTGGCTCAGTCTCTGCTCAGCCAGGACACGAATTTGAAGTCTTCCTTAGCTTCAGGGGCAAGGAAATTCGCCGGAAATTCGCGGATTGCCTCTACCACAGACTGATTGGTGTTGGGGTTCGCACCTTCAGGGACAATGAGGAACTCCGCGTTGGGGAGGAGATTGGTCCGAATCTCAAAAGTGCGATCAAGCAATCCAAGATCTTCATGCCAATCTTCACCAAACGTTATGCTACGAGTAAGTGGTGCCTCATGGAGGTGGCCGAGATGGTGAAGTTGATGAAGGAGAATTTGAGTGGCAAGCAAGTGATCATGCCCATCTTCTTTGATGTTACGCCTAATGATGTTCAGCACCAAACCGGAAGTTACGCAGATGCCTTTACTCAGCATGAGAAGAAAATTAAGCCCCAGACAATCAAAGAGTGGAGGGATGCTCTTGAGGAAGTTGGGAATTTGAAGGGTCTTGAACTCAGTCAAGCTGCAAATGGGTAAGCACTACTACTGAAATAACCTTAAAAGCTCCGACCCTGCATCAACTCTGTATTTCAATTTTAACTCCCCGTCCTCTTAGAATGAGAAAATTTTCAGTGGAGCGGTTATAACATGTAAGCGAACGGTATACCTCTTATATAGTTTTTCACCATTTCATTCTTTTTTAATATTGTTTACAATTTATATATTTTTTTCAACCAAAGTTCACAATTTATTTATGACTTTTCATATTTTTAAAATTTTTTTATGATATAACAACTATAAATATATAATTATTGATTAGATGATGTCAGTATCACTAACGTGATATAACCGCTCACTGAAGACTTTCTCCTCCAAAAAGTCTTCGTTCTAAAAATAGAACTATTAGTTACTTATTTCTTTCATTATGAGATGCATATGCAACAAGGATTAGCCCGGCAAATAAAATCTTCCGAAGTTATGCTTATCAAATGCTTGAATTTGATTGGCGAAAATTTGGGTTATCAACCCAAGATTGAATTCTTTATTTATTTATTTTTGGGTAGATATGAAGGAGAATTCATAGACCTGGTGGCTGCTGAGGTAGTAAGAAAACTGAGGCAGGCTCGGGTGGACATGAGTAAGAACATAGTTGGACTCGACGATCCTGCTGATGCAGTCATGCAGATGTTAGAGCTTGGCTTAAATGATATTAGGATGGTTGGCATATCGGGCATGGGTGGCATTGGCAAGACCACACTGGCCACGTACGTCTACAACAAAATGGTGAGCGATTTTCAATATTGTTCCTTCCTCAGTGACGTTCGAGAAACCTACAGCAAACCTGGAGGCTGTCTTGAACTGCAAAGTAAACTCGTCGATGACATACTGGGGAAGCAAGCTTATCGTCTTACGAGCACTGCTGAAGCAATCAATGTCCTTAAGAACAGGGTTCGTGGTAAGAAAGCCCTTATTCTCATTGATGATGTGGATAATATTAATCAGCTCAATGCACTAGCAGCAGAACCTGATTGGTTCGGTTCAGGAAGTAGGATCCTAGTCACCACCAGAGAGAAAAAAGTTCTCAATCAATTTCCTTGGTTTAGTACATACGAACTCAAACCGTTGGATAAAGTTCTAGCTCTCGAAGTTTTTTACAAGTATGCATTCCGAGATGACTCGCCCTCAACGGAGTTTGCTGATCTATCCAAAGAAATTGTGCGTGTAACCGGGGGACTTCCTCTAGCACTTGTGGTCATAGGTTCATCCTTATATGCTAGTCGTGGAAAGAAGAGTGTGTGGGAAGATACGGTGGAACAGTTGAAAGAAAGACCTGACACGAACGTCATGCAAAAGTTGAGGATTAGTTATGATGCTTTAAGTGCTGAGCAAAAGAAAATCTTTCTAGATATGGCGTGCTTTTTCATTGGCTGGGATTACGAGCATGTAATTCCCATGTGGCACGATTGCAAGTTCTATCCGAGACTTGGAATTGAAGTGCTCCAGCTCAAATGTTTGATAAATATTGGTGATGACAACGAGCTGCAGATGCACGACCAGCTTAGAGACCTGGGGAGGTATATCGTGGAACAAGAAAGCAGCGAAGAGCCAGAGCAATGAAGTCGGCTATGGAAGAGCAAAGAAGCAATTGACGTGTTAAAGAATCGGCAGGTAGGACGCTTCGGAAATATTTTAAACCTTGTTTTCTTATTTGATCAGGTTCTGTTGATCGTCATCGTTTAATAATTGAAGTGCAATCTTAAGGCATGATTAATTCCAAATTGCTCTTCTAATTTCTCGATTCAGGGGACATCGAAAATTGAAGGTGTTGCGATTTGGCTCGAAGAGGAAGCAGTTACTTTCTCCGAGAACTGTTTTCAAAATCTATCGAAGCTAAGGACTCTTTACCTACGTGGTGGTGTCAAACTCGATGGAGATTACCAGCATCTTCTGCCAAAGCTAAGATTGTTGAGATGGTCGACGAAGAGCAATCACCCTCCCAATTTAACCCTAAATAACCTAGTTGTTCTCAATCTATCTCATAGCAGGATTGAAGACGAGGACTGGATTGCTTGGAAATCAATTAAGGTCTCACCAATTAATTTTAGATTGTACTCGTCAATCCTCACTACAAACTAAATATCGTTTCTTACATCTTTTTTTTTTTTTGTTATTTTGTTCTTCAGATGGAGAAGCTAAAAGTCCTTGATCTGTCATTCTGCAATAGACTCAGAAGAATTCCTGGTTTTTCATCTTTCCCAAACTTAGAGAGACTGGTTCTCGAATATTGCACTGGGCTGGACTCAATTGACCCGTCAATAGAGCTTCTCAAAAATCTCAAGTTTTTAAGTTTGAAGTGGTGTCGTCGGCTAGAGAGTATTCCGAACTCAGTTGGATCCCTAGAGAACCTTAAACAGCTGTCACTAGAGCGATGCTCTTCTCTGAGTATACTCCCAGAAACCATTGGACAGCTGAAGTCCTTAGTTGACCTGCGATTACAATATTCTGGAATAACTTGCTTACCAAAGACGCTTGGACATTTGAAGAAGCTTCAAGTGTTGGATGCCAGCGGTTGCCGCTCACTAGCAGCAGAAGTTCCCGTTGAAACTGGAAGCCTTCCACATCTCCAGACCTTTCATCTTTCTTTTGCAAGATCCTTGGGCAAAATGACTCTTCATAAGCTTCCTTCCAGCTTGACTAGTCTAGCAATTGAAGGCTTAGGGAATGATGCAGTGGTAAAGGTAAAGAAAGATTTCCTAGCTCAGCTATGCAATTTGGAGAAATTGGTTTTGAGGAATGTGAATGCCAGGGCTTTGCCCGAAGAGATTGGTTCTTTTTCTCGCCTAAAAGAAGTTAAAATCACTCAGTGCACAAAACTTGAATTCCTTCCAACCCTTCCCTCCAATCTGCAATCGCTAGAAGTTTCTGATTGTTGCAGTCTTCAAAAGTTGCCATGCCTTTCAAACTTGAGGAAATTGTTAGAATTACGGGTTATGTGCAGGGGGCTTAGAGAAATCGATGGTCTGGGGGATCTAATATCCCTCCAAAGTCTGAACGTGAGCAGGTGCACGGAGTTGAACCGACTTGACGGACTAAGAGAACTGGGATCGTTTAAGCATTTGGTCATCAGAAGCTGTGAGATGTTGATTAGACTAGATTTGATCGGAGAATTGGTATCACTTCAGACGTTGGACATTAGCGAATGCAAGACAATTGAAAAGCTACCAGAATTGTCAAAGTTGCAGAGTTTACGACAATTGAAAATGAGCAGATGTGAGAGGTTGATCCAACTTGATGGATTAAGAGAACTGAGATCGCTTGAGCATTTGGACATGAGCAACTGTTATAGGCTGATCCAACTAGATGGGATAGGAGAATTGGTATCGCTGAAGAGGTTAGACATTAGTAATTGCAAGGCAATTGAAAAGCTACCAGAATTGTCGAAGCTGCAGAGTCTAAAACAAATGAAAATGAGTAGATGTGAGAGGTTGATCCAACTTGACGGATTAAGAGAACTGAGATCGCTTGAGCGTTTGGACATGAGCGGCTGTAAGAGGTTGATCCAACTAGACGGGATAGGAGAATTGGTATCACTAGAGAGGTTAGAGATTAGTTATTGCAAGGCAATTAAAAAGCTACCAGAATTGTCGAAGCTGCAAAAGCTGTGTCAACTGAGCATGAGCGGTTGTCAGGGGCTGATCCAACTTGACGAATTAAGAGAACTGAGATCGCTTAAGCATTTGGACAAAAGCAACTGTAGGAGGCTGATCCAACTAGATGGGATAGGAGAATTGGTATCACTAGAGAGTTTAGAGATTAGTAATTGCATGACAATTGAAAAGCTACCAGAATTGTCGAAGCTGCAAAAGTTGTGTCAACTGAGCATGAGCGGTTGTCAGGGGCTGATCCAACTTGACGGATTAAGAGAACTGAGATCGCTTAAGCATTTGAACATAAGCAACTGTAGGAGGCTGATCCAACTAGATGGGATAGGAGAATTGGTATCACTAGAGAGGTTAGAGATTAGTAATTGCACGGCAATTGAAAAGCTACCAGAATTGTCGAAGCTGCAGAGTCTACAACAACTGAAAATGAGCATATGTGAGAGGCTAATCCAACTTGACGGATTAAGAGAACTGGGTAAGCTTAAGCATTTGGACATGAGTCGCTGTAAGAGGCTGATCCGACTAGACGAGATAGAAAAATTGATATCACTTGAGAAGTTGGACATCAGTAAATGCAACGCAATTGAGAAGCTACCAAAGTTGTCGAAGCTGCAGAGTCTACAACAACTGAACATGAGCGGTTGTGAGAGGCTGATCCAACTTGACGGATTAAGAGAACTGGGATCGCTTAGGCATTTGAACATCAGAGGCTGTAAGAGGCTGATCCAAGTAGACGGGATAGGGGAATTGGTATTCCTTGAGCTTTTAGACATTCGTGATTGCAAGGCACTTGAAAAGCTACCAAAATTGTCGAAGCTGCAGAGGCTACGGGAATTGCACATAAGCGGTTGTGATAGGCTAATCCAGCTTGACGGATTAAGAGAACTGGGATCGCTTAGGCATTTGAATATGAGCGATCGTAAGAGTTTGATCCGACTAGATGGGATAGGAGAATTGGTATCACTGGAGAGGTTGGACATTCGCGATTGCAAGGCAGTTGAAAAGCTACTAGAATTGTCGAAGCTGCAGAGCCTACGACGACTGGACATGAGTGGGTCAAAAGCAATTGAAAAGCTGCCTGGATTGTCAAAGCATTGCAATTTATCAAATCTATACATGAGAGGTTGCAGTAAATTGCATCAACTGGACGGGGTTGGGGAATTGAGATCACTAACTCAGTTGGACATCAGCGGTTGTACCTCTATTGAAAATATAACTGACCTAGCAAAGCTTCAAAAGTTAAGGATCCTGAAAGTGAAAGCATGCAAGAAGTTGCGCCACCTTGAGGGGCTTGAAGGATTGAATCTACTGAAAGAATTGAACATAAGTGGGTGCAAAGCCATCGAACAGCTTCCAGATCTGTCACAGCTACATGAATTAAATAAACTGGGAATGGAAGGATGTGAGAAGTTGCACCGACTTGACGGACTCGGGCTTGAAGAATTGAAAAAGTTGTGGCGGTTGAGAATAAGCGGGTGTAAAAGAATAGAAAAACTACCTAATCTGTCAAAGCTGCAGACGTTATGGCAGTTGCACATTAAAGCATGCAAGCAGTTGCGTCAACTTGAGGGGCTCGAGGAATTGGAATCAATGATGGAATTGAATATAAGCGGATGCAGAGCACTTGAAAAGTTGCCGGATTTATCCGAATGTCAAAGTTTGGAACAGTTGAAGATGGACAATTGCAAGAATATCAGAGAGGTTCGGGGACTAGAGAACTTGATTAATCTGAGAGTGCTACGTATCTCTGGTTGCAAATTACTGGATTTACAAGACCTATCACATCTGTCGAACCTAGATATCAGAAAATAAATTGAGGACATCAACTACTCAGAGGTTTACTAAGAATTCCTTTTCACGACTCAGCCCGTGGGCATGGGAGGAAGCTCGGTCCCCACCCCAACTGCTTCATCCCCTCGACAAGCAGGGCCAAATTACGAGGACCATGCTCCTGAACGCAATCAGCTTTGCGAGGATTGTCCTGGCCTGGTCCTCTTCCCCACTCATGACGCCAACTCTAAATGGTGTGTAGACGACCTTGTAGGTGTCGAGATAGATTAACTGTGGAGTTTCAGAATGGGTTCGATTCGAGATCTGCCTGGTTGAGGAACGGAGGCCAACGCTTTCACCTCGAGAAGGCAGAAATTGTACGGTAAGATTATCCTTCCTAATTTTCTTTTTTTTCTTTTACGTTTCTCTAATACACGACAGTATCTACTCTGCATTTTTAACTAGGTGACAACTAATGCATCTGTGGCAACTTTTCAGGTTGCATTAGATTAACAAGACGAATTTTCTGCCTTTGATTTCAGGCTTTGTCACAGTACATACTGATATCTGCATTATCCAGTCCCTCTTATCCAGAGAAATCGGAGAATAGATGGACCATATATCAAAGAGAAAGGGAATTCCTCGGGAAAAAAAAAAAAACAAGATTGAATTCTCTGTTTCTGGGAAATGAAATCACAAGGGAGGGAGTTTATCTGATGTAAGACAGATCAATTGTGGTGAGAAAAACAAAGGCAAAAAATCCATTCGGTAAGCACATACTGTCAGGAGTTGCTGTTCTGGCATCGATAAGTTTGTGGTGTGACGTGAGAACTGCAAAATCATTCTGCAGCCACTCTCTTCCTATGGTATCATTACCCCATCTTATTTCAGCTCAGCTCACTGGCTTTGTTCATGTAGCTCACTCATCCCCTTCCATTTTGTCTTTGGAGATCGAAGCCACCCCGAGAATGGTGGCCACACAATTCAGGGGTCAGCTCTCAACAATTTCCATGAAATCGTCCAGTACATCATTGAAATACTTTACTCAATTGCTGTGACACTGCATGGAACTTAGTCCGTGCTAATTCTAAGTTTAGGTGGCGTGATGATGTTTAACTGGTTCAGCACTGTTGAATTGAATGTGCATATAATCACATCCAACACACAATAACCTGTGTCCATGCTTCTTCTCCTTGCAATTGGCTTTACACCTGCAAGTGAGTGTGCATATAATCGCACCCAACACACAAATACTATTTCCTCAATACCGAACTGTGATTATTAAAATTTAGGGGAGTTGAAGCTCTCCGAACTCAATAAACAATAATGCAAGTTCCAAATGAAAATTTCATGGCGCATATGTCAATTTCAGTACAAATTATTACAGTTAATTTCTCTCTTGTGCTCAGGAGTTCGAATGAATTCATCAAAGAGACACTGCTTTTTCCCTACCAGAGGGAAATGGAGATTATGTTGAAGACATGGAAACCCGAAGTATCTTGAGGCACTACAGGGTCAATTCACATTAGGTGTTCGGTGAAGATGACGATCCAGTTGACTTTTGGTTTTCCTCAAACAACCAAAGCAGAGGAGAGAAACAGAACCAGCCCACTGATCGTACCATAATGCCATTTATTTTTCATTAAATAATTTTTTTCCTTACTTTTGTTCCACCCTTATCATACAATTGGACTGTTCTCGTTGCATGTCCTGGGCCGCTATGATCGGATAGGGGCTGCCACACGTGATGCTTGCATAAAAGTTCGTATTTTCACACTTTGCATTCCCAGATTTTGGTTTAATTATTAAATATTATGTAATTTTAAATCTCTTTCTCGTTGTTCTCTATTTTTTTTTTTTTTTATAAAATTCAGGTTCTAAATTTAGTTTGAATAATTTCCAAGTTGGACAAGTATTTCAGTACTTTTCATGATTTTTCTTCGAGTAGGAATTATTGGGTGGCTAATATGAGTTTTGATGAGAAGGGTATGGATTGTTGAAAAATGTATGCATCTAATTGAAGGGAATTTCGATCAAGCTTGCTATGATAAAAGTATAGAGAATAATATATTAGTGAAAAATTTGTTAAGAGTCAGGAATTTAACGTGTTAAGCTGATCACGAATTGGAGTTAAAATGAGAAAAATATGATAATTTAAACAAAATTGCATGAAGCGGACTGGCTACCACGGTCGCTGAAACAACTAAGAAGAAAGGCAGAGTGACCGCGGTTGCTATTCTAGTTCTACAGTCCGCCATACCCTCCTCGGCTCCGCAGTCTGCCATTAGAGCTTTCCCCTGCCTCCTCCTTCCAATCAGACCTTCTCCAAGCCCAGGGTATCCCTTCTCCGCCATTCCTCCTCCCCCATCCTCTATTTCTCCTTCCGCCTACTCCGTCGCTGGGCTTTTCAAACCCTAGCATCCTCGATCAGTCCTCCGGAGCTGGGCTTCTCGAACCTTCCGTGCCTGCTCCCTGTTCCGTGCATCTTCCGAACTCCTCAGTCTTTGTCAGTAGTCCTCCTGCAGAAGCCGCTCGAGATAGACCTCCGTGAGTCATCCTCTGCTGACGTCCCTCCTTCTCTGCTGACCTCCGTTCGAGATCAACCTCCGACACGCCTCCTCGCCTCCTCCTCCAACAGTGTCAGCCCTCTGCCATGGCTCGTTGCCTCGGAGCCTTCTACTACCGTGGTTTGTTGCATATGCAATTTTTAGTTGCCCAATTAATTTGAAACATTTGCTCATTAATTGCATATACAAGTACTTGTTTGATTTTGTGATTTTACTGCAGTTCATATTCTTACAGATTCCAATTTCTTTTTGAGTGTTGTATGAATTCAGTGCAGTTCATTTTATCTACCATATTCATCTGGGTTTTCTTAAACTCACAACAAATAATAACGGGTAGTATACCTTTAACTATTTCGGAGTTTCTTCTTTGCCTAATCTAGGATAGCTCTGAAATTGCAGACTGTATGTACGTGGCTGTAACCTGAATTTCAGATGGACAATCTGTAATTGTCTTTTTCGCCAAGGTAGTTGTCGTTTATAAGTGGCCAACAAAGAAAGAGAGTGAAATTCATTGTGGTGAATCCCTGAAAAAAGGAAAAAACATGCTATCAATTTTCTTTTAACTTAATGGCATTTGAGAAGTTCTATGGCTTTCATATGATAAACAAAAACTTTCACTCAGCAAGTAAGTAATGCACAGATTTGGTTTCTTTGCAGATGGCTCTGATGACATTGAGAAGCTACTGATTGTGGTTTGTTAGGGTTCGATGATTCCTTCCCTTATTTCTGACATAGAAGATATGTTTCCTGTGAGTTCTTCCATTCATAATTTCATTTTGCTCAACTGTTTAAAGCAATATACATGTCATTCAGTTCCTGTAATGGATGTTGTGCCTCATTGTTTAAAAGGTTAGACTAAACGTGATTTTAATTCCCTTGGATGCTCAGAGTTCGAAAAAAGATGCTTCCTTCGGCAATAGCTGCGTCTTTTGATCAAGAGATTTGTTTCCAGCAATGTGATCGAGGATTTTGCAATATTCTGCGTCCCTTCTTTTCTCTGCATAATTTTGTTCATTTAGTATTTATTTTGGAGTTGAATGATTGACTTCTCATATAAAAAATTTAAACTATGACAAATAAATATCTGTTATGTCCTGATGAGTCCTCTGAAAATTAGACTGGCTGCTGAATCATGAAAGTACCTTGTTGAAGAAAAATAGAATATTTTGAATAAGAGTTGTGCATAAATGGTGCTTAGTTTTTAGCATATAAAATGAGATTATATGCTTCCTGATTATCTTGCTAAATAACCCATCATTTCATGCTTTGCAGAACTATATTCCAGTGAAGATGCCTATTATAAGAGGCGGTACTATCGCACTTCGCGAGATTTTGTCTGATGAAAATCTTGAAGTTTCTTTCTTGCAGTGATTTACGTAGAATCGTATCAGTCGAATCGGATTCTGCATGGGCGGTGTCGGGTTTCCGGCCAAGTTTTGATGGTTTCTTTACTTTTCACGGCTGTATCGGAATGTCAGGCCGCTCAAGTGTGAAGATACAATTTTTGTCAACAAGGTATTTTTGGAACATATTGGATTCTGTTGAAAACAAACTTATATGCTCTTAAATTAAAGTATGATATTTCGTGTAGACTTCTACAAATTTTTTGAGAAAAAGTTCACTTTTCTTCTGTTTATCTTATGCAGTTTTCGTCCTAAACTTTTTTAAGAGCATATTCAGTCATTAACCTTTGCATGTAAGAACACTTTTAGTTTACATGAAATAATATCGCTCTGCTTCACAACAATAATAATTCAACTCCACGATTCTTGGTTTTATTCACGGAGTAGTTCTCCATCATTTCTTCACAGCAATAGACGACAAGAGAATTTTCCTCTTACTGCTACAAAAGCCCTCTATTTTCCTTTCCTTGATTTTAACCGGAGGTTTTGTCATTGGCACACCTATTTGGCAAGGTACCAATTTTGATTGATGGTTGCAATGGACTCGTTCGGATCAACTTGCTCTATATTATGTAAAAAGTTTAAAATAAGATGAGAGGAGGAGGATTGTGATATTGAGAAATGTGGGAGGTCTTAAGCTAAACTACAAATTTTATTATATTAAGCAACTCGAGAATTACAATAATAATAATAATAATCTATTTATAAGCAAATAGATTGAATAAATTAGAAGTAGCTAGATAAAAATACCAATTAGATATTTAAAACTTCCAAAAAATTAACTATCGATATGATCTTACTTTTTAAATAGTTTATTTCCTAATAATATGAAATAATATCACTAACAATAACATTGAGCTATTTCGTTCACATAGGAAGTGCATAACACGTTGGACTCTAGAATTTTTTTTTCCAATTTTTGTAATCTCAATTTGACATGTTGAAACTCCCATATTTGAATTGATTCTAATTCCCTCCATTTCTACTAAGTTGCAACTGTTTGGATAATTGGTTAGATCCCCTATGTAATTAACTATTGAACGAGACATTAATTGATTCAAGTACCCTAAAAAATGCAGATGCATGGATCCAAGCACACTTAAACTATTACGGTCTATTAAACTACCAGTCGCTACCATAAACACTAAAAACCCTAAAAAAGTCCTCGAACTATTTACACAAGTTTTTTCCTATCTAAGGCCAGGCACACACGGATTTTCACATTTCAATTTTATGCCATGTCGGACTGGAAACAACATCAAACAATTAACAAAGAGCACCCGGCCGTAAAAACTAATTCATCAACCTTAAGAGCTACCTCTTTCAATTCCGATGTTTTCTTTCGTGCAATTGCTAAAAGACTTGCTATGAACACATGGTGCTGATTATTTCATTAATTACTCTGGCGATCCCACAAGCAGAAGCTCTGGTAGCGGTGTAAGAAAGTGGCTTGATGTCCCGGGCACGCATGTAACTCAAGAACTGACTGGGAAGCTCTCCTCCCATAGGGCTTGCACCACTGATAACTGACCGCCTGGAGTAACAACAGCCCGAGCATGTCGGTAATAACTACTAAACAATGAAAAGAGTAAAAAAAAGGAAAGCTTTGTGTAAAAATACCATTCGTTTAAAAAATAATTTTAAAATACTACACTTTGTAAACTAATTCCAGATATACCGTTATCAGATCGCGGTTTGAAGTTGTAATCTACAGCCTTAATAAATTGTAAGTAGAAATTGCGGTGTATCATTATTTGAAGCTGTGATCTATCCGAACTTATTTTTTTACTTAAGGTAACTCACAGTGTAACGATCCGATATTTCGACATAATTTCTCCAATAATTATGCATATTTCATAATAGAAAATGAGTCTATTGAACGTGACTTATAAATGCAAGAGGACAAACTTTCTAAAATTAATTCACTTTAGCAGCGCAAAATTGTACAAATTGCAATACTAGTCGCAACAGACATTACACAATTGCATAACTATTCATATTTTATCACTATCAAATATAGTTTCTTTCATTCAAATCCTCCATTCGATCCCCGCTATTAGAAACTGCCTCTACTGGCTGTACGATTAGGTTGGATGCAACTTTATATGTAGAAGGTTGTGAACTGCATCTCAGTGAGTACTATATTCACATGTAAAATGAATAGTAATTATCTATCTATATAACCTGATAACTCATATAACTTTATTTTCATTCTCTTAACTTACAGTAAATAACTCATTAATTAAATAGAGACATATTTAACTTACATTCTTCCATTTATAGGAATCTCATGAAGCTTACTGAACTTTATAGCATGCAGGATTACTGATCCATCAAGCAATTGCAAATTTACCAAATAGAACTGCTAATGCATGCAATGTTATATGACTGTCCAATGACCTAATGGAGCCATGAATGCATGCACATTACCAACTGGCTAGTTAATCCTTCCATTCAATAATAAAATATTACCAGCTGATCAGTAGTCCATTCATCCCTTTTGGAAATATTCGAATTATCGTGTCCCTCATGAGAACATTTCGTATCATAGTATCCCTTACGGGACATTTCGTATCGTTGTTCGCATAACGTATATCCACTGATCAGTGGTCATTTATCTCTTCCAGGATATCGCTCTCGAGGGACATTCGTATCATCATTCATCTCTTGCGGGATATGCATACGCATGCTATGTATGCCTCATTCTCTTAGACACATGTCATGTCATGTGATGTTGCATGTACATGTTGACTGACTTATCCTTATACGAGGAACATGTACATTATTTATTGTAATTGCATATAGATGAATTTAACAATCATATGAGTAAAGCATACACTTACCTTACCACGCACCTTCTGTACTATTTCTGTATAATTATATCATTTTTGTAGATGAATAGGGTAATTACCCTAAACCACAACACAGATAAATAAACAATCACAGTTACCACATATCATATACACGTTTTCATATATTTATAACAATTCACAGATGAATAAAGTATCCACAATTAATCACAACATAATCGAATATTATAATAATTCAATTTCTTAGTTATTATAATAAGTCATATAAATTGGTAATTATATAAATTAAGTCATTTTACAACTAAATAGAATACTCACAAACAATGGTGTAAGCCATTTACTAATGCAGTCTTGTCAAATACAGCTTCTGCTCCTTAGTAATTCACATCATAAACCAACAATTAGCATTATGAAAAGTAATATAACACAACAGTTACCAACTGTAAAATCTTTAGCGAGAATATAAAGTTCCTATCAAGAATTATACTCTCAAGAGTCCTTAGCAATCCTACCGTTTCCTTAATTAATATAACCATGCCATCTCCATGATTTTCACTTTCGAACACATTATAAAGTTATTTTAGGTTCAACAACAATTAGAAACTTAATAATCCAATTAACTAGGCTATCCTCTAGAGTTAAATACCACTGAGGACATGGCAGTAAGCTGTATGTGAAATTCCTCTAAATAAATTTAAGAATCTTAATTGCAGACACTATAATTTCTATAAATGGTTCTACTAAAATTATCTTTATTTACCGCCACTAACCTCGAGCAGACTCATTCATTCGTGCAGCTTCCTTACTCCCTTATCACCCTAACTAGTCTTCACAGCCACAATTAATAGAACATTAGAAAGAATAATGATACAACATAAAGACAGAAGTAGAAAACCGATTCACTAACTCACCTTAATTTATAATGGAGGTCACCCCATTCGCTGACACGCCATGGATGACTCTCATCTCTGTTTTCTCTCTGTGTAATGCATAGGTGCCCCGAAAACATGAATGAAAAAAAAAGTGGACAGATACATAAGTGGGGCTTGGGGTGGGGGGGGCGGGGGGGTTTGTGTGGAATGCAAAATTGTCGACTTGGGTGAGCTAGCAAGGAATAGTGACATGTGTAAGGATTGCCATCTCGTGCGCTTATATATATTATATAAGCTTGTATGTTTAGCCATATACAAGTTTGTATGTTTAGGCAGAAAGTAATAAGAAGCGGTGGAATTATAGTAAGTGTTTGAGCTAATGGGCTTTAAGGATCAAGTTAAGAAGATTAAGGTAATCCATACATCATCATCCCTTTTTTCTTTTTCTTTTTCTTTTGTCCACCATTAAATATTAGAATTATTATTATCAACAATATTAAACCAAATACATCTATATGTATGTCATGAACATGGAATAGATATAATTAAACGTATAACCTAACTAGAAAGGAAATTCCCAGTGGTCACACTCTCTCTCACTAAAAAAAATTTTGTTCTCAAAATTTGATATACACAGTATATTTATGTCTACGTATGCGCATTTAAAATATAAGGATGGATCTCTCAAATATACATAGATCTGCTCTTTTTTTCTAACATTAACACCTTCCCTATAACCTCCCTTTGTAAAATTTATGTTCTATCATTAGTATTTTTCACTCAGCAGTATTTAATGAAACCACATTATAATTACTCTTGCAAAATATCTAATCTTCCCAGGCAATAATGATTAAGGATTTTACTTTTCCATGATTAGAAAGTAATCCTTGTTGCCTCCGATGAAGGACTGTTGCAAGATTTGGAAGTGCTGGAGGTGGTCCTGGGCTTGGACAGAGTCGAGGTCAAGGCTGTAGTTTCGCAGGGAGGAGGCCAGCTGGAAGGGGAATATGGTCTCGGGAAGGGCGGCTCCACAAAGGACCACCAGCACCAGAGCAAGTTAAAGGTGCAGAGAAGAGCTGTATATTTGGGTAGAATGCAATTTCAAGATGCGATCTACATGTGATATATTCTAATTGGTATCTTGTTCTGTTAACAGTGGTAGATCGCAACTTCAAACTACAATCTAGCAATAGTATATCTGGAATTAGCTTGTGAAGTATGGCATTTTAAAAATTATTTTTCAAAAAAAAGGAATTTTTGCACAAAACTCTCAAAAAGGATGTCTGCCACATGCTCGAAGATTGTAGATAGTTTTCCCTTATCTGTCTTTCAACAGAAGCAGCTACGACTGTATTCTTTATAAAGGGATTATCAAGTTGGTTATGGACCAAGAAAGCTCTCTCAGTGATCATCCAGGAGGAAATTGATTTCCAATGATACCATCGCTCGAAAAGTGAAGGCAATTATGGACTAGGACAAGGAAACACGCACCATATACTTCTCGCATATGGATAAATTGCGCAATG
Source organism: Lagerstroemia speciosa (assembly GCA_037672795.1). Taxonomy (NCBI): domain Eukaryota; kingdom Viridiplantae; phylum Streptophyta; class Magnoliopsida; order Myrtales; family Lythraceae; genus Lagerstroemia; species Lagerstroemia speciosa. Next base: position 3,247,756 of record CM075301.1, read on the forward strand.
TCTCTCATTGCTATCCGACTAGTAGAGCTCTCCAATTGGTCTCCAATATCCACAATGAATTACTAGCAAAGACAAATCAATTGGGACCATTCACAACCACGCAAAAACTTAGACTGAAAGTGCGTTATTTTGTTTGACTGGAGGTTGAAGGAAAGAGAAGCGAATGGAGGAAAACTGAGGGAAAATTTAAACTTTATTTGGATCTATTAAGGGATGGAAAGATAATAGAGGGAAAATTAAGTTAATTGATTATAGGACAAATAACCTAATTGCACATATACTTTGACTGAATTATCGTTTTTAGCACGAACTTTTTTGTGTGATTTTGGAAGGCATAAGTTCACCACTACATGATATAAAATGAAGCATAGAACATTTAGCAAAATAAACAATGGAAAAAAGACTTACCTTAGCTAAGGTGTCACCATCATTCAACAAGGGGAAACGGTGCATCCTATGATGCCAGCCAAGGTGGTGAGGCGTTCCTGGTGACCGGTACCGAAAAGGAGTTGTTGATCTTAGATTCAACTCCCACCCCATGATGCTTAAATAGAAAAGGGCCACAGGATGCACCACCCTCCCCGGTGACCGGCTGTTGATCTCGGACAATGGCTGGAGAGTGCCACGGGAACTAGTTTGGCTGAAGGCCGGGAAATCTCCTTTCCAAGAGGGAAAAAAAAAAGGGCAAAACGGGCAATCCGGAGCGTCAGGAGACAATAAGGTGATGTCATTATGACTGTGCCTATAAATTCTGCTAAAGAGGTCTTCGCTATTATGAGATCCTGGGTCCCATTTCATCAATAGTGCAACTATTTTTGAGTAGATTGGGACAGGTCAATGCAAAAGTCAATTAGGAAAAATGGGCAAGGTTGTTCTGCAGTAGACGAGCACAATCACACATGCAGAACAGTTCCTCATCTACAGTCCGTTCACAGGTATAATAATTCTCGTAGACTACTGAACTCGAGTGATCTTCAAGCCACAATTGTACAACTCTATGGTCCTTGAACCGTGAGGGTCAATTGATTGTCATAGGGTATCGTTACGGTTTTTGAGCAGTGAGATAATTATTATCGAGATACTTTTATGATTTTTGAATTAAGAGTAATCCATTAACTGATTATTGGTTATAATAAGGTAATTCGTGACGACATTTACATGTATCTACGTACGAGAAGCACACCGTTTTGAGAAAAATCATTATCAGATCTGGAGCTGTCATTGATTCCACCAGATGAATGTATGGTACGAATGGAGCCTCTGTCGCACAACCGAGACATGGTGGAGTGCTTCGTAATAGCTATAGCTCCCCGATAGTGATTTTTAGTATCATGTCAAAATAGTTTGGATTTTTCGATCAAAGTGACAGATACTAGTTCATGTTGTCCTCTAGGCACATTTTTGGATATCTGCATTTATATTTTTCCTCTATTTTAATCACGTCGAAGAGACAATTTATTTTAAGATCTTATTAATGATATGATTACATTGTAGGTTATCTACATAATTTTTTGACATTTCCTCCTGTATATTTCATTCTTTTTTGTTGCAAGCACTTAATCAATTAAATTATTATGCACAGAGCACGAGATTTGTTGGCTTTAGCTTATTATATGAATGATAAAAATAATAAATTTCTTTTGGAACGTATCACCATCAAGTTGAAGGAGTCGGTGTCGGTCAAGACGTTAAAAAATCTTTTTCTAATAATATTACTCAAAATGAAAGTTAAATATGTGACCTCAAAATCACTAAATCACATATCTATAAATTTTAGACCAGTTGAATAACTTTTTTGTGGTGGCAAAAACGATGAATTAAACTTAAAAAAAAACTCAATGACGTAAGTGATTTCAAAAGTCAAAAAAGCATAAAAGGCAACTTCCTCCTTGAACGGTTTCCATTGAAAAGCAGACGCTTTGTGGAAAATAGGACCCCTTAAATAGATTTAAAAAGTCAAAAAAGCATAAAAGGTCACTTCCTCGAAACAGAAGAAAAGCAAAATCGAATCCCCAAAGGGCCCTCTCCCTCTCCTTCTCACCTGACGTATCTGAGTCTCCACTTGCTGGTCTTGGCTTTCGTTTCCTCACGAGGAACAGAAGATCGGGTGCTGCAAACAAAGAATCAGCCCAGCCTGGATTCTGCTCGGGCAGGGTCGGGTTTCCTGCCGAGCTGTTGTACCGAAAAGTCTGGTCACTTAAGTCTAAAGATACAATTTTTGCCAACAAGGTATTTTTAAATAGATTGGATTCCTTTGAAAACAAACTAAACTTTTTTCATGAAGAATTCACTTTTCGTCCTAAACATTTTCTTCTATTATAGTCTTCATCTTAAACCTTTTTTAGGAGCAGATGTAGCCATCAACTTTTACATGTAAGAACACTTTTTTTTTACATGAAATAATATCACTCTGCTTCACAGCAATAGGTAATCCATCTTCATGGCTCTTTGTTTGGTTCATTGAGTAATTCTCTATCACCTTGCTTCACATCAACAGATGAAAAAAAATTTTCCTCTTACTACTATAAAAATTCTCCATTTTTATTTTCTTAATTTTAAATAGTGGTTTTGTCATCGATACACGTATTTGAAAATTAAGTACCAATTTTGATTAATAATTATAGTGAACTCGTTCGGCTTAACTTACTCTGATATTATATAAAATTTTAGAATAAGATGAGAGGAGGAGGATAGTGATATTGAGAGATGTCGTACATTGTAAGCCAAACCAAAAAACTTATTATACTAACCGACTCGAGAATTACAGGGATAGCAGCTATTTATGAGCAAATATAACCAAATAAATTGGGAAACAAATAAATAAAAATATGAATATAATACTTAAAAACTTCCTAAAAATTAACTACCAATATAATCTTACCTCCAAATACTTTATTCACTAATCAGATGAAATAATATCATTAACAATAACATTGAACTATTTTGTTCAAACAGAAAATGCATAACTTGTTAGACTAAAAAATTTCTTCGACTTTTGTAATCTCAATTCAACATGTTGTAACTCGCACTGTAGAACTAAAAAATTTACAGCCAAATACAAATTGTCACCTCAATTATTCGATATATTAAATGCCCAATTAAATATTGTATTAAAATTGTACTTTTCCATTTTCATCACATTAAGACTTGACCTTTGTTTATTCAATCTCATGAATGCAATATGTATGAAGTGATGGAGAGATTTTATGAATGCTAATAGCATTTTTCGTAAATTCTTCATTAGTTGGTTTTATTATTTGCACTAATGGGAATGCGGTTGCTTTTTCATGAAGGTACCAAATCAAATACTAGTTCAAGTTATTCTCTATATTCGTTTTCGGGTAACTGCATTTGTATTTTCCCTCTATTTCAATCTTGTCAAAGAGGTAGTTTCTTTTTCTAAGATCTTATTAATGATATGGTTACATTGTTGGTTATATCTATGGTTTTTGGCCCTTCCTCCTCTATATTTCTTTTTTTTTTCTCTAAGCACTTTTTTTCGGGTGATTCACGGGGCACAAAAGTCCATTGTTCCAAGCACTTAATCAATTAAATTATTATGCATGAAAGACGAGCTTGGTTGGCTTTAGCTTGTTCTATGAATAATAAAAACAATGAATTAGACTTCAAAAGAATACTCAAAAGTGATCGTATTAACAAAACCCATCTTAGAGGGGTAATTGCACCTTGGTACAAAAAATTTTGGAAGAGTTTCAAGTTGGTACAAAAAGAAATTTTTTGTTCTTAAATGGTACAAAATGTTTCAAAATTGCTCCTAAGCGGCACATTCCGTCAATTTCTCATTGATGGCATTAAAAACTAATAAGTGGCATCCTATGTGATAAACTATTTTCTGATTGGTTGCAAATTAGTACAACTTAACTTAAGTGGATAACTTTCACTTTTATTTCTCCAGTATCGTACTGTTCGAGTTATTGTTGTTAAAAAATGAACAATGTAGTAGTGACCGCAGTTATAACAAACATTGTAGTAGTAATTTTTGTACCAACATGAAATCAATCTAAAATTTTTTGTCCTGATCTTGGACAAACTAAAAATATTTTATACAAATATGCAATCAACTAAAAAATAGTATGCCGTGTCATAAATTTTTGACACCGTCAATGAGAAATTAACTAAATGTGCCACTTAAGAATGATTTTAAAATGTTTTGTATCATTTAGGAATAAAAATTCTTTTTATACCAACTTAGAACTTTTTCAAAACTTTTTTAACCGTTGGCGCAAATACCCCATCATATCTGTTTGATATTGGGGTCGGGTCAATTGTCATTGTTCGAACCAAACCGTCTTCAAAGCTCTTGAAGCCATACAGAAAGGACCCACGCCTGGTAGCTCTATGATTATAACTCAACTAACAGTCCATGTTGAAAAGCAGATGCTTTGTGGAAAATAGAATCCCCTAAATAGATTTAAAAAATTAAAAAAGCACGAAAGGCAACTTCCTTGAAAGAGAAGAAAAGCAAAATTGAATCCCAAAATGGTCCTCTGTCTCTCCCTCCCTCCCTCTTTCTTTCTCACCTTAGGCATCTGAGTCTCCACTCAGCTTCGATTCCATATTCGCTTCGCCTCTAATCTGCACACATGGACCCTTCCTGGATAGCACGTTCTGCCGTGGTGACGGTGCTCATCGTTGCTGGTCTGGGCTTTCGTTTCCTCACGAGGAACAGAAGATCGGGCGCTGCAGATCCTAGTCCTGCAGATGGGGACGATTTACAGGTATTAACGCCGTGTCGGCCACAAAAATTCAGTGGAAATGAACATCGAGACAGTCTTTTTGGGTTTTGAAATGGCAGTCCGTTGACTTTGTATTCATGTTGTAGCAGGAGATGAAAGTAGAGGATGGCCCCTCAGCCAGTACTACTGAGCTGGCAGCCCCTTGCCATGATACGGAACACTTACCCTTCCCTGGCTCAGTCTCTGCTCAGCCAGGACACGAATTTGAAGTCTTCCTTAGCTTCAGGGGCAAGGAAATTCGCCGAAAATTCGCGGATTGCCTCTACCGCAGACTGATTGGTGTTGGGGTTCGCACCTTCAGGGACAATGAGGAACTCCACGTTGGGGAGGAGATTGGTCCGAATCTCATAAGTGCGATCAAGCAATCCAAGATCTTCATGCCAATCTTCACCAAACGTTATGCTACGAGTAAGTGGTGCCTCATGGAGGTGGCCGAGATGGTGAAGTTGATGAAGGAGAATTTGAGTGGCAAGCAAGTGATCATGCCCATCTTCTTTGATGTTACGCCTAATGATGTTCAGCACCAAACCGGAAGTTACGCAGATGCCTTTACTCAGCATGAGAAGAAAATTAAGCCCGAGACAATCAAAGAGTGGAGGGATGCTCTCGAGGAAGTTGGGAATTTGAAGGGTCTTGAACTCAGTCAAGCTGCAAATGGGTAAGCACTACTACTGAAATAACCTTAAAAGCTCCGACCCTGCATCAACTTCGTATTTCAATTTTAACTCCCCGTCCTCTTAGAAGGAGAAAGTTTTCAGTTGAGCGGTCATAACATGTAAGCGAACGGTGATACCTCTTATATAGTTTTTTAGTTAGGTTCACCATTTCATTCTTTTTTAATTTTTTTTACAATTTATATATTTTTTTCAACCAAAGTTCACAATTTATTTATGACTTTTTATATTTTTAAAATTTTTTTATGATATAACAACTATAAATATATAATTATTGATTAGATGATGTCAGTATCACTTACGTGATATAACCGCTCACTGAAGACTTTCTCCTCCAAAAAGTCTTCGTTCTAAAAATAGAACTATTAGTTACTTATTTCTGTCATTATGAGATGCATATGCAACAAGGATTAGCCCAGCAAATAAAATCTTCTGAAGTTATGCTTATCAAATGCTTGAATTTGATTGGCGAAAACTTGGGTTATCAACCCAAGATTGAATTCTTTATTTATTTATTTTTGGGTAGATATGAAGGAGAATTCATAGACCTGGTGGCTGCTGAGGTACTAAGAAAACTGAGGCAGGCTTTGGTGGACATGAGTGAGAACATCGTTGGACTCGACGATCCTGCCGATGCAGTCATGCAGATGTTAGAGCTTGGCTTAAATGATATTAGGATGGTTGGAATATCGGGCATGGGTGGCATTGGCAAGACCACACTGGCCACGTACGTCTACAACAGAATTGCGAGCAATTTTCAATGTTGTTCCTTCCTCAGTGACGTTCGAGAAACCTACAGCAAACCTGGAGGCTGTCTTGAACTGCAAAATAAACTTGTCGATGACATATTGGGGAAGCAACGTGACCGTCTTACCAGACCTGCTGAAGCAATCAATGTCCTTAAGAGCAGGGTTCGTGGTAAGAAAGCCCTTATTCTCATTGATGATGTGGATAATATTAATCAGCTCAATGCACTAGCGGCAGAACCTGATTGGTTCGGTTCAGGAAGTAGGATCCTAGTCACCACCAGAGAGAAAAAAGTTCTCAATCAATTTCCTTGGTTTAGTACATACGAACTCAAACCGTTGGATAAAGTTCTAGCTCTCGAACTTCTTTGCAAGTATGCATTTCGAGATGACTTGCCCTCACCGGAGTTTGATGATCTATCCAAAGAAATTGTGCGTGTAACCCAGGGACTTCCTCTAGCACTTGTGGTCATAGGTTCATCCTTATATGCTAGTCGTGGAAAGAAGGGTGTGTGGGAAGATACGGTGGAACAGTTGAAAGGAAGACCTGACATGAACGTCATGCAAAAGTTGAGGATTAGTTATGATGCTTTAAATGCTGAGCAAAAGAAGATCTTTATAGATATTGCGTGCTTTTTCATTGGCTGGGATTACGAGCATGTAATTCCCATGTGGCACGATTGCAAGTTCTATCCGAGACTTGGAATTGAAGTTCTCCAGCTCAAATGTTTGATAAATATTGGTGATCACAACGAGCTACAGATGCATGACCAGCTTAGAGACCTCGGGAGGTATATCGTGGAACAAGAAAGCAGCGAAGAACTAGAGCTACGAAGTCGGCTGTGGGAGAGGGAAGAAGCAATTGAGGTGTTACGGAGACAGCTGGTAGGATGCTTCAGAAACATTTTTATTAGACCATTGTGGTGTACAATTCTAGACAATTCTAGAAAGTATTAGAACATGCGTGATAATTCTAGAACTTTCTAGGTGGTGAAATTTTCTAGAAGCTTGATCTTCTAGAACATTGTAGATGATGGGGAATGTTTCTAGAGTTTTCAATCTCTAGAACATGTAGATGTAAGTCTCTAGAAGTAGGTTTCTAGAGATTTCCATAGACCACTATAAATATGGATGTACCCATTGTAGGGATAATACAATACAATACAATACAAGTTCCTTTCTCCTCCTAAGCATCTCCTCCTCTTCTCAACCACTTCCCATCAATCCTCTAATTCCCATTCCTTCTAAACAACTCCCAAATATCATTCTACAATCCCCCATCCATCTTCCGCATACTTCAAACTATCCTACAACACTCAACACAAACCATCAGTGGTATCAGAGCCACGTTCGACTACAATCGGGCGTAAGCTTATCATGGCCGACTACATGCTACGGTCATCCATTCCAGTGCCAGTCTTTCGAGGTGAAAACTTCGACTACTGGTACATCAAGATGAGAACTTACTTTTGTGCTCAAGATCTATGGGATGTAGTAAGCAAAGGGTATACTATTCCCCAAGATACATCCAATTTATCTTCTGCACAAAAGAAGGAACTCAAAGAGAATCAACAAAAGGATTCTCAAGCTCTACTTGCTCTTCAGTTAAGCTTGGCTGAAGAACTCTTTCCTAGGATCATGGGAGCCAAAACTGCCAAGGAAGCATGGGATAAGTTGCAGGAGGAGTTTCGAGGCAACGAAAAGGTACGAGTCTCCAAACTTCAAACTTTGAGGAGAAACTTTGAGAATTTAAAGATGAAAGATTCTGAGACTGCAAGAGACTATTATACAAGAGTAGATTCAATAGTGAATCAACTAAGAACTTATGGAGATGAGATCCTTGAAAGTAAAGTAGTCGGAAAAATACTAATCACTTGCACTGAGAAATATGACCCGATTATTACTGCTATTGAAGAGTCAAAAGATATAGAAAAACTAAGTACTGCGGAATTAATGGGATCTCTAGAAGCTTATGAACATAGATTAGAAAGGCGTAATGAAAGTCCTGCTGAAAACGCCTTTCAATCCAAGTTCAATAAGCAGTCTCAGAAATCTAAAGGAGAAAGGAGATCAGGTGAAAATTTTAAAAATGAGGAGACTCAAAAAGGAAAATATCCACCTTGTGGCATATGCAAGAGAAAGAGCCACTTGGAAAGAGATTGTTGGTTTAAAGGAAAACCACAATGTCGGAATTGCAAAAAGTTTGGTCATCTTGAAAGAGTTTGCCGATTGAAGAAAATCATCAAGCCAATTTTTCTGAAGGAAAAGATGATGAAGGCATCCTCTTTTATGCTGGCCAAGCCACAACAGAAGAGAAGACAGACACATGGTATCTTGACAGTGGTTGTAGTAACCACATGACAAAAGATGAAAGTATATTCTATAACCTTGAGAAATTCAAGACTAAAGTCAAGATAGGAAATGGAGATTATTTGGAGGCAACAGGAAAAGGCACCATTGCCATTGATACAAAGAAGGGCAAGAGATACATCAATGAAGTGCTCTTGGTCCCTAGAATAGATCAGAACCTTCTCAGCGTCGGCCAAATGGTTGAGAAGGGATACTCTCTGCATTTTGAGGGAGACTCTTGCACAATATATGACAAGAAAGATAAGTCTCTCCCAATTGCAAAAGTAAAGATGGAGCAGAACAGGTGCTTTCCAATTCAATGGAGATATGCAAGAGATGCAGCGATGACTGCACAAGTGGACGAGTCATGGCTATGGCACAAAAGGCTTGGACACTTCCACTTCCAAGGATTGAAGATTTTACATCAAAAGAACATGATGACTGGCTTACCAGCTATAAAGGAGATCAATGGTATTTGTGAAGGATGCATGCTCGGGAAACAACACCGACAACCATTTCCTTCTAGAAAAGCTTGGAGAGCCAAGGAGCCATTAGAGCTGGTGCATACAGATATCTGTGGTCCGATGCGCACTCCATCACATGATCAAAACAGGTACTTCATCCTCTTCATTGATGATTATACCAGAATGACATGGGTTTATTTTCTACGCGAAAGGTCACAAGTCTTTGAAACATTTAAGAAATTTAAAACCTATGTTGAGAATCAAAGTGGTCATCGCATCAAGACTATAAGGAGTGACAGAGGTACGGAGTATACCTCTAAAGAATTCAACAAGTTCTGCGAGGATGAAGGAATTGAGCATCAACTCACTGTTGGATACGCCCCAGAACAAAATGGAGTCTCCGAACGCAAGAACAGGACTGTAATGGAGACAGCTAGAGCTATGCTGTTGGAGAAAGATCTACCAAAAACATTTTGGGCAGAGGCAGTAAGCACAGCAGTTTACTTGCTAAACAGATGCCCAACTAAAGCTGTTCAAGATAAGACACCAATTGAAGCCTGGAGCGGTCGGAAGCCATCAGCGAAGCATCTCAGAGTCTTCGGCTGCATCTGCTACATTCATATTCCAGACGTAAAAAGGAGTAAACTAGATGAGAAAACAGAGAAAGGTATCTTCTTGGGCTATAGTACTCAATCTAAAGGCTATCGAGTCTATAGCTTAAGAACAAAGAAGCTCGTGATCAGTCGAGATGTTCAATTCGACGAATATGCCGCGTACAATTGGGAGACCGGCGAAATCGAAAGAAAAGGCATCAACATGCCGCCATTACCACAACAAACAGTTGAAGAAGAAGAAGATGTTCAACCTAGCACATCGGGTCAAGCGTCTGCAGAAGAGTCTACACAGACTCAAGATTCCTCTCCAGAGTCACCACCAAGAGGAACAAGACCCTTATCTGAGATATATGAGAGATGCAATTTCACCACTATTGAGCCTGAAAACTTTGAAGAAGCTTCCAAGCAGGAAGTCTGGAGGAAAGCTATGGAAGAAGAAATCAAAATGATTGAGAAGAATGAAACATGGGAGCTGGTGGAGTCTCCCCAAGACAAAGAAGTCATAGGAGTCAAATGGGTCTTCAAGACGAAGCTGAACCCTGACGGATCAATCCAGAAGCACAAAGCAAGATTGGAGTCAAAGAATTGCACACCAAGGAGGAGTATTAGACCATTGTGGTGTACAATTCTAGACAATTCTAGAAAGTATTAGAACATGCGTGATAATTCTAGAACTTTCTAGGTGGTGGAATTTTCTAGAAGCTTGATCTTCTAGAACATTGTAGATGATGGGGAATGTTTCTAGAGTTTTCAATCTCTAGAACATGTAGATGTAAGTCTCTAGAAGTAGGTTTCTAGAGATTTCCATAGACCACTATAAATATGGATGTACCCATTGTAGGGATAATACAATACAACACAATACAAGTTCCTTTCTCCTCCTAAGCATCTCCTCCTCTTCTCAACCACTTCCCATCAATCCTCTAATTCCCATTCCTTCTAAACAACTCCCAAATATCATTCTACAATCCCCCATCCATCTTCCGCATACTTCAAACTATCCTACAACACTCAACACAAACCATCAATTTTAAACCTTTTTTTTCTAATTTGATCAGGTTCTATTGACCGTCATCTTTTAATAATTGAAGTGCAATCTTGAGGCATCATTAATTCCAAATTGCCCTACTAATTTCTTGATTCAGGGGACACCGAAAATTGAAGGTGTTTTGATTTCGACCAAAGCGGAAGGAGTTACTTTCTCTGAGAAATGTTTTCAAAATCTATCGAAGCTAAGGATTCTTTGGCTACATGGCAATGTCAAACTCGATGGAGATTACCAGCATCTTCTGCCAAATCTAAGATTGTTGAGATGGTCGACGGAGAGCAATCACCCTTCCAATTTAACCGTAAATAACCTAGCTGTTCTCAATCTATCTCAGAGCAGAATTGACGAGGACTGGATTGCTTGGAACTCAATTAAGGTCTCACCAATTAACTTTAGATTGTATTCGTCAATCCTCGCTACAAACTAAATATCGTTTCTTACATCTTTTTTTTTTTTTTTGTTATTTTGTTCTTCAGATGGAGAAGCTAAAAGTCCTTGATCTGTCATTCTGCAGAAGACTCAGAAGAATTCCTGGTTTTTCAGCTTTTCCAAACTTAGAGAGACTGGTTCTCGAATATTGTGGAGGGCTGGACTCAATTGACCCGTCAATAGAGCTTCTCAAAAATCTAAACTTTTTAAGTTTGAGGATGTGTTATCAGCTAAAGAAGTTGCCAGATCAGTTGGGTTATTTGGAGGCATTGTCTGTGCTTATTGTTGATAGCACTCGTGTTGAAGAAATACCCATCTCAGCACGAATGAAGAAGCTTGAATTTCTGTCTGCCAACGATTGTGATCGCCTCAAGAGTATTCCGAACTCAGTTGGATCCCTCGAGAACCTTAAAGAGCTGTCACTAGAGACATGCTCTTCTCTGAGTATACTCCCAGAAACCATTGGACAGCTGAAGTCCTTAATTGACCTGCGATTAAAAAATTCTGGAATAACTTGCTTACCAAAGACGCTTAGACATTTGAAGAAGCTTCAAGTGTTGGATGCCAGCGGTTGCCACTTACTAGCATTAGAAGTTCCCGTTGAAACTGGAAGCCTTCCACATCTCCAGACCTTTCATCTTTCTTTTGGAAGATCCTTGGGCAAAATGACTCTTCATAAGCTTCCTTCCAGCTTGACTAGTCTAGCAATTGAAGGCTTAGGGAATGATGCAGTGGTAAAGGTAAAGAAAGATTTCCTAGCTCAGCTATGCAATTTGGAGAAATTGGTTTTGAGGAATGTGAATGCCAGGGCTTTGCCCGAAGAGATTGGTTCTTTTTCTCGCCTAAAAGAAGTTAAAATCACTAAGTGCACAAAACTTGAATTGCTTCCAACCCTTCCCTCCAATCTACAATCCCTAAAAGTTTCTGATTGTTGCAGTCTTCAAAAGTTGCCATGCCTTTCAAACTTGAGGAAATTGTTAAAATTACGGGTTAAGTGCACAAGGCTTAGAGAAATCGATGGTTTGGGGGGTCTAACCTCCCTCCAAAGTCTGAACGTGAGCAGTTGCACGGAGTTGAACCGACTTGACGGATTAAGAGAACTGAGATCACTTAAGCATTTGGACATGAGCAACTGTGAGAGGTTGATTGGACTAGATGCGATCGGAGAATTGGTATCACTTCAGACGTTGGACATTAGTGAATGCAAGGCAATTGAAAAGCTGCCAGAATTGTCGAAGCTGCAGAGTCTACAAAAACTGACAATGAGAAGATGTGAGAGGCTAATCCAACTTAACGGATTAAGAGAACTGAGATCGCTTGAGCGTTTGTACATGCATGGCTGTAAGAGGCTGATCGAACTAGACGGGATAGGAGAATTGGTATCACTAGAGAGGTTAGAGATTAGTGATTGCAAGGCAATTGAAAAGTTACCAGAATTGTCGAAGCTACAGAAGCTGTATGAACTGAGCATGTACGATTGTGAGGGGCTGATCCAACTTAACGGATTAAGAGAACTAGGATCGCTTAAGAGTTTGAGCATGAGTGGCTGTAAGAGGCTGATCCAACTAGACGGGATAGGAGAATTGGTATCATTGGAGAGGTTGGACATTCGTGATTGCAAGGCAGTTGAAAAGCTACTAGAATTGTCGAAGCTGCCTAGCCTACAACGACTAAACATGAGTGGGTCAAAAGAAATTGAAAAGCTGCCTGGATTGTCAAAACATTACAATTTATCGGTTCTACACATGAGAGGTTGCAGTAAATTACGTCAACTTGACAGGGTTGGGGAATTGAGATCATTAACTAAGTTGAACATCAGCGGTTGTACCTCTATTGAAAATATAACTGACCTAGCAAAGCTTCAAAAGTTAACGATCCTGAAAGTGAAAGCATGCAAGAAGTTACGCCATCTTGAGGGGCTTGAAGGATTGAATCTACTGGAAAAATTGGACATAAGTGGGTGCAAAGCCATCGAACAGGTTCCGGATCTATCACAGCTACATGAATTATGGAATCTGAAAATGGAAGGATGTGAGAAGTTGCACCGACTTGACGGACTCGGGCTTGAAGAATTGAAAATTTTGGGTGTGTTGAAAATAAGCGGGTGTAAAAGAATAGAAAAACTACCTAATCTGTCAAAGCTACAGAGGTTATGGCGGTTGCACATTAAAGCATGCAAGCAGTTGCGTCGACTTGAGGGCCTCGATGAATTGGAATCACTGGAGGAATTGAATATAAGTGGATGCAGAGCACTTGAAAAGTTGCCGGATTTATCAAAATGTCAAAGTTTGGAACAGTTGAAGATGGACGGTTGCAAGAATATCAGAGAGGTTCGGGGACTAGAGAACTTGATTGATCTGAGAGTGCTACGTATCTCCGGCTGCAAATTACTGGATTTACAAGATCTATCACATCTGTCGAACCTAGACATCAGAAAATAAATTGAGGGCATCAGCTACTTAGAGGTTTACTAAGAATTCCTTTTCACGACTCAGCCAGTGGGCATGGGACGAAGCTCGGTCCCCACCCCACCTACTTCATCCCCTCTGACAAGCAGGGCCAAATTACGAGGACCATGCTCCTGAACGCAATCGGCTTTGCGAGGATTGTCCTGGTCTGGTCCTCTTCCCCCTTCATGACGCCAACTCTAAATGGTGCGTAGACGACCTTGTAGGTGTCGAGATAGATTAACTGTACATACTGATATCTGCATTATCCAGTCCCTCTTATCCAGAGAAATCGGAGAATAGATGGACCATATATCAAAGAGAAAGGGAATTCCTCGGGGAAAAAAAAAAAACAAGATTGGATTCTGTTTCTGGGAAATGAAATCACAAGGGAGGGAGTTTATCTTATGTAAGGCAGATCAATTGTGGTGAGAAACACAAGGGCAAAAAATCCATTCGGTAAGCACATGCTGTCAAGAGTTACTGTTCTAGCATCGATAAGTTTGTGGTGTGACGTGAGAACTGCAAAATCATTCTGCAGCCACTCTCTTCCTATGGTATCATTACCCCATCTTCTTTCAGCTCATCTCAATTGCTTTGTTCATGTAGCTCACTCATCCCCTTCCATTTTGTATTTGGAGATCGAAGCCGCCCCGAGAATGGTGGCCACACAATTCAGGGGTCAGCTCTCAACAATTTCCACAAAATCGTCCAGTACATCACCAAGGTACTTTGCTCAATTGCTGTGACACTGCACGGAACTTAGTCCATGCTAATTCTGAGTTTAGGTGGCGTGATGATGTTTAACCGGTTCAGCACCGTTGAAATTGAATGTGCATGTAATCACATCCAACACATAATTACCTCTGCCCATGCTTCTTTTCCTTGCAATTAGCTTTACAACTGCAAGTGAATATGAATATAATCACATCCAACACACAATTACCATTTCCTCGATACTGAACTGTGGTTATTAAAATTCAGGTGACTTGAAGCTTGCCAAACCCAACGAATGATAATGCAGGTTCCACATGCAAATTCCATGGCGCATCTGTCAATTTTGGTACAAATCGTTACAGTTAATTTCTCCCTTGTTCTCAGGAGTTCGGATGAGTTCATGAAAGTGACACTGCCTTTTCGCCACCGGAGGGAAATGGAGATTATGTTGAAGACATGGAAACCTGAAGTATCTTGAGGCACTACAAGGTCAGTTAGGTATTCGGTGAAGATGATGATCCAGTTGAGTTTTGATTTTCTCAAACTACCCAAGCAGAGGATAGAAACAGAACCAACCCAATGGTCGTACCACAACGCCATTTATTTTTCATCAAATAATTTTTTTCCTTACTTTTCTTCCACCCTTATCATACAATTGGACTCTTCTCGTTGCCGCTATAATCGATTAGGCTGCCGCACGTGATACTTGCATAAACGTTCGTATTTTCACACTTTGCCGGCTTAGATTTTGGTTTAATTATTAAATATTAAGCAATTTTAAATCTCTTTCTCACTGTTCTCTAATTGTTGAGAACAACGATTTTCAACCGATTTCATCTGATGGTGATTTGACACATCCTCATATGCATTTTAGAAGTGTTTTTTTTTGAGTGTTTCAAATTTTGAAATATGAGAGATGGGGCAAATATTGAGCGGAGAAAATATGGGGAGAAGAATTAAAAATCTAAATATATCCTGAAAATATCAACAATATACTCAGGTTCTCCAAGATGATGATTTCCTCGGGTATAGAAAGACACACTAATCCACGGTAGAGGACACAGAACATGGACAAGAAACATGACTTCAATTAGGGCTTGAAGAATTCAAGGAAGATCGAGGAAGAAAGTTTTCGGCGGAGCATTTAGACCACGTCAGCATTGTTTACGTAGTATATCCGTCAAATAATAATTCACTATTTATATATTATTTCCAATATGGTTCACCATTTATTAGGTTTTTAAATATTTTTTACTATTTATATTATTTCCTATTAGAGTTCACTATGTATTTAAGGTTTGTTTTTATATTTGTTAAATTTTTTTAGGACATAATTTTACTAAAGACTTTCTTGGATCGAGGAGCCAAGTAAAAGAAGGTGGAAGAGCAATCGGGACAACATTGAAAGATCACGCCATCTAGTTTTCTCTTTCTCTATTCTCTTTTTTTAGTTTGAACTCCATGAATTCTTCCTTGATTTATTTGTTATCTTTACTTTCATTATGAGCTAATTCCCTCTTTTTTCCTGAGGGAATCAATGGATTCTAATTTGATTTCTAATTTTGTGTTTATTCCTTCAGTCTTTCCATTGATTTATGAATTTGTATTACGTCTTATTTATACTAATTCATGTTTGAAGTCTTCTATCCGAGCAGCCATCGATTTGAATGATTTTGAGAGATCGCCGAACTTGAGAGGGAAATTTGGGACCATGCTAGGTTTAGTATAACCTAGGATAACTTACCCCGAGTGGTAGATGTTATTTATGAGGGAAATCAAGAGATAGTTAGAACTTAATAAACTTCCTTGTACTATTACCTAGAGATAGAATATGTTAGTATCTCGAAAGGGAGTATGCCCTTGTTGCATCGAGAAGTGGCAGGGGAAACTTAGAAATTTAAGGCAAAACATTAAAATTAATTGTTAGCATGAGGATAGATCGGTTTAGGAATAGAATTAGATGAAGTTGTGACTCTGAGGAGCCCTAATTGATTGAATTCCATATTAATTAGTTTCACTAATCTTTGCTTTCTTTGATTATTTTCCTCTTATTCAAATCAGTTTGCCTTTGGAATATTACTACAAGTTAGTGCTTAGTGAAATTGATGCTTTTGAATTTTCTTGGGAAGAATCTCTTGCTCATCATTATATTACTTATGTATGATATGTATATTTGCATGCCCTATTTTAGATATATCATAACAGGTTTTTAGTGCCGTTACCAGGGACTCCTACTCAAGTTTTTTGCTGACCCTTTACTATAAATAGAAATTCTTCAAAATAACAACTCTAACTTGCTGAAATTTGACCTTGAGATTGAACTTTCATTCTATCAAAGCGTAGAGAATAAAGGTGACCTCAACAATTTGAAGGTCAAATCATGAAAATATGCAAAAAGGAGGCAATCAAATCCATGATCGGTACGATCAAGGTAGGCCTGGCAAAATTTGGCCCGGCCCGATAGCACGGCACGGGCCCGGCCCGATAACCTCGTGCCTGGGCCGCTTCTAATCGGGCCAACTAGTTAACGTGCCGGGCCAGCCCGGCCCGATAATTTTATCGGGCGTGCCGGGCCACTCTACTATCGGGCCGGGCCGGCCCGATAGCCCATTTTAGCTTAAAAAAAAAAAGAAAATCCCATTCAATATAAAAAAAACCTTGATCCCCATCCCCTCCCCTCACTATTAGGCCTCCACCATATCCCACTCTCTTTGTAACGACTTTTTTTTTTATCTTTAACTTTTATCGATAAAAAAATCTTTAATTTTGAATGATTAGCTAAAAATTGCAATGGAATATTCGTGCTACCGGGCCGTGCCGGGCGGCCCGTTTGAAAATTCGTGCCGTGCTCGGGCCGCCCTTTATCGTGCCACAGTATTATCGGGCCGTGCTAGCCCGGCCCGTTAACCTTATCGTGCCGGGCTGGCCCGGCCCGATAAGACCGGGCCGGCACGAATTGCCACCCCTAGATCAAGGTGGGGACCTGATGACTTAGCATCAGGGTCCACCACCGAGGACAGCAAGACATTATAGACAACATCATTTTTAGAATAGACCAACTATTTCCAAACCATCGATGCGAGCTCACACTTTCGGAAATAAGACAACTATGATTTAGATGTTGTGGATAACTTGTTTCTCCGGAGGCTCACTGAATGAGGATCCCCATGCATACTTGATGAATTTCCTTGATATTTGTGACGCATTCCAGTTTGACGGGGGGTCCACTGAATACATTCAGATGTCCCCCTTTTTTTCCATTTCATTGAGGGACAAGGTAAAGGCATGCTTGGAGGAGTTTTTGCCTTCTCAGAATAGGGTACTGACCTAATACTCGATGATATGTGATGAAGTATTTAGTTGTACTTAATCAACTTAGTCTTAGTTTGCAAAGTTGACACATGATTTCTTGTTTTTATAACTCTTGGGGATAGTGGTCCAAAACTCTGCCGCGGTTTGGTTAGGTCGGTATCATAGAATCGAATGAATCCCCCTTTAAGCAAAATTATCTAGGATTCTTTGAGTCTGGATTTTGGCTGACATCAACTTCTTGGACTATATTAGGCCTCTAGGGATGCTATATTAATTGGCTAGTATTAGTACTGGTCGTTCAGTTCGTTTGATATATTCAGTTGAATACGAAAGTCGGAACATTATATAGTGGAGTGGATGACTCGCTACTACTGCTACAATCTTTTTTATTCATAAAAAATAGAACTTTCAGCTATTCTTTTGCCATAATTCTTTAGGGGTTAACATCTCACATACTTCCATTACATATCTAGGGGTGGATTGACTGATTGAAGTCTACTGATTATGCCTTACAATACTTGTTGGCTCGACTTCTTTTCAATCTTCCACTTAATTCCTTTACAAGTTCGGCTGTCTCTCCCCAGTTTCATTTGAGTAGTCGATCTTTGTATTACAGGTATCTGTGCAAAGAATATTCAGGCAAGCAATGACATTTATCGAGCTATTCCAATGTCTTCTAACTCATCCAACTGACAAAATACATTCGTTTGGATTGGGTAAAGAGCTTCGGGCATTTCAATTCTTCTTATTTCTCCCTTGTAAATGTTGTAAATTGGAAAAGAAACCTTTTCACATAATTATGTTTTTTGAATAGGTTATTATCTGCTTTGCAATATTATTCATTCTTGAAAATGGGTTTAAAGAAGATATGAAATAAAAGAAGAGAAAAATGAAAAATTGGGTTGTTTTTAATTTCAATTCACACGATAAGTAATCGTCTGATTTCCGTGAGAAGATGTGGACGGATAGGTTTCCTGAGAATATGGCCAGATTATATGTGACGGTTTCCATGCGAAAAGTAACTGACAGGCATTTATGTGAAACAAACTCTCACAGTAAACGAAAAAAGCGGTTCCAACAGCAACTGTCTCACGGTACTTTCACAGCGAAAGTTAGTTAAATTCTCGATCCGTCCGCCAATCGCTATTCTTGTTCGACAGCTCGCCATTCCCTCCTCGGCTCCGCCGTCTGCCATTGGAGCTTTCCCCTGCCTCCTCCTTCCAATCATACCTACTCCGAGCCCAGGGTGTCCCTCCTCCACCTTTCCTCCTCCGCCATCCTCTATTTCTCTTTCCGCCTACACCGTAGCTGGGCTTTTCAAACCCTAGCCGGGCTTCTCGAACCTTCCGTGCCTGCTCCCTGTTCCGTGCATCTTCCGAACTCCTCATTCTTTGTCAGCCGTCCTCCTGCAGAAGCCGCTCTAGATAGACCTCCGTGAGTCATCCTCTGCTGACGTCCCTCCTTCTTTGCTGACCTCCGTTCGAGATCAACCTCCGACACGCCTCCTCGCCTCCTCCTCCAACAGTCGTCAGCCCTCTTCCATGGCTCGTTGCCTCGGAGCCTTCACCTACCGTGGTTTGTTGCACATGCAATTTTTAGTGGCCCAATTAATTTGAAAAATTTGCTTAGTAATTACATAGACAAGTACTTGTTTGATTTTGTAATTTTACTGCAGTTCATATTCTTACAGATTCCAATTTCTTTTTGAGTGTTGTATGAATTCGGTGCAGTTCATTTTATCTCCCATATTCATCTGGGTTTTCTTAAACTCACAACAAGTGATAACGGGTAGTATACCTTTAACTATTTCGGAGTTTCATCTTTGCCTAATCTAAGATAGCTCTGAAATTGCAGACTGTATGCATGTGATTGTAACCTGAATTTCAGATGGACAATCTGTAATTGTCTTTTTGGCCAAGGCAGTCATTGTTTATAGGTGGCGAACAAAGAAATAGAGAGTGAAATTCATTGTGGTGAATCCCTGAGAAAACTTGCTATCAATTTTCTTTAAACTTAGTGGCATTTGAGAAGTTCTATGGCTTTCCTATGATAAACGAAAACTTTCAGTCAGCAAGTAAGTAATGCAGAGATTTGTCTCTTTGCAGATGCCTCTGATGACATTAAGAATCTATTGATCGTGGTTTGTTAGGGTTTGATGATTCCTTCCCTTATTTCTGACATAGATGATATGTTTCCTGTGAGTTCTTCCATTCACAATTTCATTTTACTCAATTAAAGCAATATGCATGTCATTCAGCTCCTGTAATGGACGTTGTGCCTCACTGTTTAAAAGGTTAGACTGAACGTGATTTTAGTTCCATTGGATGCTCAGAGTTTGAAAAAAGATGCTTCCTTCAGCAATAGCTGCATCTTTTCATCAAGAGATTTGCTTCCAGCAGCGTGATCAAGGATTTTGCAATATTCTGCTTCCCTTCTTTGCTCTGCATAATTACGTTCATGTGGTATTTATTTTTGGAGTTGAATGATTGACTTTTCATATCAAAAATTTAAATTATGACAAATAAATACCTATTATATCCTGTTGAATCCTCTGAAAATTAGATGGGCTACTGAATCATGGAAGTACATTGTTGAAGAAAAATAGAATATTTTGAATAAGAGGTGCACATAAATGGTGCCTAGTTTTTAGCATATAAAATGAGATTATATGCTTCCTGATTATTTTGCTAAATAATCCAGCGTTTCATATTTTGCAGAGCTATATTCCAGTGAAGATGCCTGGCATAAGAGGTGGTAGTATCTCACATCCAGGAAAGGCAGTCGCTTGAAAGGATAGTATGCCAGATTTGCAAATGAACACTGCTATCATCAAACTTGATTGGTAAAATAATTGTTACTACAATTGTGCTTCCTAATTGATCAGCAAATGAACACCATGGAGCATTGAATTGAACAGGCCATTTTGGGAGACTATTTTGGCTATTCAATGAACACCGTTGATGATTGGATTGAATTGAATTGGATATTTTGGGAGACTATTTTGGCGATTTTGGGTGATGTGGTTCATTGGATTGCTGCTTTCTGACGTGTTATGTGCTGTTGTACTATTTGAGTGAACTTTAAGTGTGAGTTGTGTTAGCTACTGGATTGAATTGACTTTTTTGGAAAGACTGTTGAAGCTATTTTGGGTGATGTGGTTCATGAAATTGCTGCTCTACCAGCAATAATAATTCAATTTCGCGATTCTTAGTTTGATACATTGAGCAGTTCTCCATGACTCTGCTTCACAGCAACAAACGAAAAAACAATTTTCCTCTTACCGCCACAAAAGCTCTCTATTTTTGCTTCCTTATTTTTAACCGGTAGTTTTGTCATTGCTACACCTATTTGAAAAGGTACCAATCCAAGGCGATCTTTTGTGTTAACTTTAATGGAGCTCTTCCACATTTCGTATTTTCAGGTTTCTTGACATTCTTATAATTTACCTGTAGGTATGTTTCTACACAATGAGTTCTTTAAGCGAGGAAGAGGTTGCCCTGATTGAAGAAAACACTGCTTGGGAACTTGAAATGGAGAAGTTTTTGGCTTGTGAGATTGAAATAAAAGGAAAAGATCTGTTGCCTGTTTTTGACCATTTCCTGAGAAGTCGATTTGATGGGAGTGAAAGATATATATTCTTTAATTAATTTGTTTTTTGGGCTTGATTTCTCTTTTACGTCATGCACAAATGGCTTGATGTTCCCGTACGCTTTACTAGTTTAACAATTCATTCCATTCAATTTTCAGATTCACCTGGAATATAAATTGCACGACCAGAAGCAA
The DNA here is from genome assembly GCA_037672795.1 of Lagerstroemia speciosa. Lineage (NCBI taxonomy): Eukaryota > Viridiplantae > Streptophyta > Magnoliopsida > Myrtales > Lythraceae > Lagerstroemia > Lagerstroemia speciosa. The sequence continues at coordinate 3,269,096 of CM075301.1, forward strand.
TGATCTTAGCTAGTGTCAGAGATGAGTTGAGCTATAGCCTGTAGTAATTATTATGGTCGCTACTGGCATATTGGACCGTGCAAAACACACGTTTGAGATTTAGGTAGCCTAAGTAAGTTCACCTTAAATAGCAAGGAACAATGGACATAACCTGCGATATTGGATATCATAAGTCACTTGGTTAGATAGAAAGTTAAATAGCTCTTTCAGCAGTGATTTGCTGTCTTCCAAATAAAGCCTTGCGATAAAACTTAATAAAACTAGCCTCCATGGTAAAGATAAGCCTGCTTATACTATAAGCTAATGGAAGATGAATTTTTCAGTGGAATCATATGGCTCTTGTGAGCCCATGGGCTGAGCTGGCCCATAAAATGCCCAATAAGACAAGCCCAAAACCTATTATTATTATTATTATTATTATTATTATTATTATTATTCCTCCCTCCACCGCCTCAAACCCCACGTATATATCCTCTGCTTCTTTTAATTTTTGGCACTCTGCCATTTCTTCAAAAGCTTCGAAACTTTGCGAGACAGAGAGAAGAAGGAACGGAGAAGAAGAGGATGGAGAAGAAGGTAAGAAATATAATGTAAATAATATCTATTTTAAGTTTAGTAGATTTTATTACGTGATAGGATATTATTGTTGTTATGATTTGGGTATAAAAATACAGTTAATAGGATATGTGAAAGAAATATGATTGATTATTATAGAACGGATTAGATTCATCTGTGTATATATATCAAGATTGTTACGGAAAAAAAAAAGAGAGAAAGGAGATTTTGGGTGAAAGCACAGAGAGCGGACGAGGAAATCGTGAAGGAGTGGAATGCATTTGGGGTTCAATTCGAATCAAATAAATTATATTACTCAATGTTATATATATAACTTTGTAGGATTTAATTAGAATGACGCATCCCCATGAATTTTAACATGATAGGTGAAAGTCATACGATCAATAAAAATACGATGAATAACATCCTAGAATAATTTTTGGGATCCTTTTCGATATAAATATGTACGGAGCCAATACAAGTAAAATGGATAATGTCCTAAAATAATTTTTGGAATCATTTTCGATATAAATATGTATGATGTATTTTAATTTGTTGTGAATGATATTATAGGAACTCCGGAGGCCGAAACTAGATATGTTGGATATTCAGCTTAGCAATGGAATTTCTCGAAGGGGTGGTGAGTATTTTATTCCATTATAAAATGGATCTCTATATGTATGTGTATATTGAATATGATAGATGACTATTGTACTAATATTGATGCTATGGGATGTGTGTGTGTGTGTGACATTAAGGAGCAAGAACTATGAGGATTTATGAATTGGAAAAGGATGAATTAGAGTTATTGAGATAAGTTATGATTGATTGGTTGATGTGGCCACGGGTGTAGTGCCGCTGATCCGGCGGGATACAAAACGGGCGACCGACCGCTGATCCGGCGGGATATAAAACGGGCGACCGACCGCTGATCCGGCGGGGTATAAAATGGACGACCGACCGCTGATCCGGCGGGCTATAAAACGGACGACCGTTCACGGTACCGTCATAACTCTCCGCGAGGTTAATGCGGCCCTGTTGCTACTTATTGTTTGTATTGGATTCTTGTATGTGTATTTATGAGTATGAGATATGAGACATAATGTATATAGATAGGTGTATATATATATATGTGTGCCAGTACATGCAGGACATAAATATGAGGAATTATATGATGGCGAGAACAGAAATCAGTGTAAATTACGCAACTAAATTTTTTAATGTTTAATATATAGAAGTCATTTTATTTTGGAATAATTGCTCACTGAGAGTTGTCTCACCCCTTTCATATACAAATCTTTACAGATGAAATTGAAGTCAACTTGACGGATACGGCGAGCGGAGTTAGTTAGCGGGGATCAACGTAGGATTTTGGTTAGCTGAATTTCGTAGTTTATAGGAATCAATTTAAATGTTTATGGTTTTGTATACATACGTTACGACCCGGAAATTGTGGTACAGTTTTATAATAGTTATGTTGGAGATTTTCTGATGTTATTTTACAGGTGTTTGTTTTTCTGATTTTGGGATATCCAAGTTTTAGGGGAAACTTTGCCGAATTTTCGGGTCGTGACAGCTCTTCATCTAGTACTCCTGTTAGCAGTATCAAGACTGTGATCAGTTCATTTTTATTCAGTTATAAATAATCTCGATGACAATTGCTTGAGAAGGTATCATGGTGGTGTTGGTAGGGAATGAGGGGAATGAATATATTATAAAATGCATTTTTATGTGGGTGCCATTTGTGCATTTATATTTTGTTGGAAGTTAGTTTTCTTGCTTTGGTAGCTCTTTCATGAAGTTACTTATATTCTCCTTTGCTTATGTGATTTCCTTCTTGACATAATATTTGCTGAGATCACATTTATTTACAAACAGGATTTATTTTAATAGATGCTGCATCTGACAAATGTTTATTCAGGACCCTTGCTGAGGGAACATGCTTACCCTCCTTTTCTAAGCAGAAATCACCTGAAGATGGTGTACCATCCTACCCCAAGCTAGATGGCTTGATTGAAACCTCAAATGATACTAGAAACTTTTGAATGAAGTCATCTTATGTGATTTCTCCTGTTCACGGGACTTAATATTCCATCTTCTGAGCAGGATCACCGGAAAACTGCTACTGACCCATTACCTGGTCTCAGAATGGCAGGGTCGACCTGAAGCAGAGGCATTATGTCCCTGCTTCACCTCCATTGAGGCAAAGATTTAGGTTCTTATGAACAGTTCAGGCCTGGTCCGGTCCACTCTCTGTTGACACAAGGATTGCTAAAGAACTTGAGTCCTCCAATGGCAGCGGCACTGGTGAAGTTTGCAGTGCTGGTTTGAAGAATTCTAATATTTTGTCAAACATAATTGAGGAGCATGTGAACGGGTCCTTAGACTTTGAGCAGTATTTCCAGGAGGGCTACTGCCGAGGGTCGGATCTAAATGGATGTCCTGATCCTGTGGAAACTGTTGTCGATGCTGATGGCAGTGGCAGCCCTTGTGAGAGGGACGAGCCTGAAGAAGACGGGGACAATGATGGCATGCCTGGAGGAGTTTTTGCCTTCTCAGAATAAGGTACTGACCTAATACTCTGTAGTCAATTTTACTGAATCAACTTAGTCTTAGTTTGCAAAGTTGACACGTGATTTCTCGTTTCTAGAACTCTCAGGAGTAGTAATCCAAAACTCTATCCCAAGTTGTTTGGTGAGGTCCGTATCATTGGATTGAACCCCCGATAAAAAAAAAATTATTTAGGAGGACTCTTTGAGTCTGGGTTTTGGCTTATATCAACATTTTGGAGTACATTAGGCCTTTAGTGACACTATGTCGATTGGCTAAAATTAGTAGTGGTCATTTGGTTCGTCTGATATGTTCAGTGAACACGAAAGTATGAACATTATATAGTGGAGTGGATGGTTTGTTACTACTGTTACCATCTTTTTTATTCATTAAATATAGAAATTTCAGTTATTCTTTTGCCAGAATTCTTTAGGAGTTAGTATCTCACATACTTCCACTCTATCACGAGGGTTGGATTGACCGATTGAAATCCATTGATTATGCCTCACAATACTTGTCGGCTCGACTTCTCTTCAGGTTTCCACTCAATTGCTTTACACGTTCCGTTGGCTCTCCCAGTTTGATTTGGATATTCGATCTTCGTATTACAAGCATCCACGCAACGAAGATTCACGCAAGCAATGACAGTTATCGGACTATTCCAACGACTCTTAACTCATCTAACTGACAGAATACATTTGTTTGGCCTCTCTATTCGGGTAAAGAGCTATGGGTATTTCAATTCTTCTTATTTCTGCCTTGTAGATTCTGTAAATTGGAAAGGAAGTCTTATCACAGAATTATGTGTTGTGAACAGGTTAACGTGTTTTAAAAAGGAATGAAATAAAATAAGAGAAAAATGAAAGATTGGCTTGTTTTCAATTTCAATTCACATGTCATGCATTTATGTAGAATTGTATCAGCCTAGCTGCATTGTCGAGTTTCCAGCCAAGGTCTGATTGTTTCTTGGCTTTTCACGGCTGTGTCGAAAAGTCAAACAACTTAAGCCTGATGATACAATGTTGGCCAACAAGGCGTTTTTGAATAGATTGCATTATGTTGAAAACAAATTTATATGCTCTTAAATTAAAGTGTGACATTTCGTGTAGGATCCTAAAATTTTTTCTGGGAAAAGTTTGCTTTTCTTCTGCTCATCTTTTGTCGTTTTCATCCTAAAACATTTTTAGGAGCAACCTTTACATGTAAGAACACTTTTGGTTTACATGAAATAATATCACTCTGCATCACAACAACAATAATTCAACTTCACGATTCTTGGTTTGATTCATCGAGTAGTTCTGAACTAGTCTGCTTCACAGTAGCAAATGAAAAGAGAATTTTCCTCTAACCGCCACAAAAGCTCTCCATTTTTCTTTCCTTAATTTTTAACCGTTGTTTCTTGACATTGATACACCTGAGGTTGGCCCCGTGGTTGCCGTACTGACGAGAATTTTTTCAAGGGGATCCTTGTCCAAATGCAAATTAGTCTCGATGTGCGTTTCGGGTAGTTCGGGATATTGCGTGCTGCAAACAAAAAAAACTATTTATAAGCAAATAGATTCAAATAAATTAGGAAACAACTAAATAAAAAAATCAATTAGAAACCTAAAAATTCCAAAATATTAACTATCAATATGATCTTACCTCTAAATACTTTATTTTCTAATCAGATGAAATAACATCATTAATAATAACATTGAACTATTTCATTCAAACAGGGAATGCACAACTTTTTAGACTCAAAAATTTCTTCCTCGTAATCTCAATTCAACATGTTGTAACTCCCACTGTACAACTAAAAAATTTACAGCCAAATACAAATTGTCTGTCAATTATTTGATATTTTAAACGCCCAATTAAACAGTGTATTAAAATTTTGGATAAAATTAAAGTGTCTCAAATTTTCTGACACGTTAACACATGACACTTATCGGTCGAGGAAACACCGGTAACATACCATTAAGTGTGTTGCGGTAACCGATACAGTTGATGTTATCTGAAATCAATAAATACAATTTTAGATAATGTGTGTAATATCCTTCATAGACAAATATTGGATGTTAGCTCAATAGAAAATCAGGGGAGTTACACAGTATACTGTAGATAAATATTAGATATGGGAAAACATGCAATCAGTAGCCTAATAAAATGATGTGGTGCAGATGCTAAAGGGTCAGCATCATGTAGTGCAGAATAGCACCACACAGAAACATGAAGAATCTTTTTCAGAAATATCTTAACTTTCACAATCACTTCTTGGGATATCTCATTAATAAAAATTAAGTATGATGGATTAGGACTTGCGGCCGTTAATATAAAAGGATAACCATATTTCCTTCCATACAACTACATACATGCCAACTTTGAAAAAAAAAAAAGAATCTTACGTGATCCTACCTCATAATGACAGATGAATAAGAACCAATTAAATTATTTTAATTAGTATTAATTATAACAAGTACTCAGATGATTAATATTAATTTACTCGTTTATCATATTTTAATAGGTAATTCCTCAAATCACTGGAGAGATAAAATTACTTGAAAATTTCTCCAACTTTAGACCTTCGAAATGATGGACTATTTTTTTTTTTGTTTTATGACGGTGAAATTGATTGACAAGGCTAGCATAGGTGTGTCAGCTTGTACTTTTCCTTTTTCATCGTATTAAGACTCAACTAACCTTTGTTTATTCGATCTCGTGAATGCAATATACATGGAGCGATGGAGAGATTTTATGAATGCTAATAGCATTTTTCGTATATTCTTCATCGGTTGGTTTTATTATTTGCACTAATGCGAATGTGGTTGCTTTTTCATAAAGGTACCAAATCAAATACCAATTTAAGTTATCATCTGGATTCGTTTTCGAGTGGCAGTATTTGTATTTTTCCTCTGTTTCAATCTTGTCAAAGAAGTAATTTTTTTTCCTAAGATCTTATTAATGATATAATTACATTGGTGATTATACGTATGGTTTTTGGCCTTTCCTCCTGTATATTTCTTTCATTTTTGTCCCTAAGCACTTTTTTTTCCGGTGATTCAAGGGACATAAAAGTCCATTGCTCCAAGCACTTAATCAATTAAATCATTATGCATGAAAGACAAGCTAGCTAGGTTGCCTTAAGCTTATTCTATGAATAATAAAGCAATGACTTAACCTTGGTTTTTGGACCTTTCCTCCTGTCTATTTCTTTCTTTCTTTTTTTGTTCCAAGCACTTAATCAATTAAATTATTATGCATAATAAAAATAATGAATTATACTTCAAAAAAACTCAAAAGTGAAAATATTAACAAAACCCATCTTAGAGGGGTAGGGTAATTGCACCATTGGTACAAAAAAATTTGGAAAAGTTTTAAGTTGGTACAAAAGGAATTTTTTGTTCTTAAATGGTATAAAATGTTTCAAAATTGCTCCTAAGCAGTACATTCCGTCAATTTCTCATTGATGGCATTAAAAATTGATGATGTGGCTTCCTATGTGATAAACTATTTTCTGATTGGTTGCAAATTAGTACAAATTAACTTAAGTTTGTTCAAGATTCGTACAAAAAAAATTAAATTGGTTCCATATTGGTACGGAAATTGCTGCTACATCCAGACTACTGCTACAACGTCATTTTATATGAGCAATAACTCAGTCAATGCAATATTGGTGAAACAAATTCGAAGTTATTAGAATAACAACATCTCATTTTCAAAATCAACAAACTTCATATGGTTACCAGTATTCATAAACATATCAATGCTCCATATGGTTACCAATTAAGTACTTGAGATGTTTGTGATCATATGAAATAGTTGATATGTTTATTAACATTGGCAAACTATATGGAGCTTTTTGAATATGTAGATGAGATTTTACTTCTACAAAATTGTGTTCGAATAACTTTTACTTTTATTTCTCCGGTATTGTACTGTTCGAGTAATTGTTGTCGTAAAATGAACAATGTAGTAGCGACCGCAGTTATAACAAACATTGTAGTAGTAATTTTTGTACTAACATGAAATCAATCAAAAATTTTTTGTCCTGATCTTGGACAAACTAAAAATGATTTATACCAATATGCAATTAACTAAAAAATAGTATGTCATGTCATAAATTTTTGACACCGTCAATGAGAAATTAACTAAGTCTGCCACTTAAGAGTGATTCTAAAATATTTTGTATCATTTAGGAATAAAAATTCTTTTTATACCAACTTAGAACTTTTTCAAAACTTTTTTAACCATTCGCGCAAATACCCCATCTTAGCTGTTTGATGCTGCGGTCGGGTCAACAGTCATTGTTCGAACCAAACCGTCTTCAACGCTCTTGAAGCCATACAGAAAGGACCCACGTGCGGTAGCTCTATGATTATAACTCAATTAACAGTCCATGTTGAAAAGCAGATGCTTTGTGGAAAATAGAATCCCCTAAGAAGCACGAAAGGCAACTTCCTTGAAAGAGAAGAAAAGCAAAATTGAATCCCAGAATGGCCCTCTGTCTCTCTCTCCCTCCCTCTTTCTTTCTCACCTTAGGCATCTGATGTTAGGAATCGTGGCGCAGCGGAAACTAGATTTTCAAAAATTTTTATTCCCAATCCCAGCGATCACTTCGAGGTAATTCGGAATCGGAATTATTATTAACGAGGGTGTTTAGAATTATACCTACAAGGACTCTGACTTGGTCCTTGTGTTGTATTCCTCGTGTTGATGCTGTTCGACGCCGATGACACGAACTGCCGTGTCCGATCACAAGCCTCCTGAGTCAATCCTTTGACTAGACGTACAAATGCACGCCCTCCACGGTATCCACACCAGGCCTCCTCGTAGAAATCGAGAAACTGTTTCTCGAACGGTCACACCGGAACTTGTTTGATTTTCTTTGGCTCGTAGACACACGGCCACCAACAGAGAAAAACTATTTGTTTCTTCTTTTCTGACTTTCGGCCACGAACCACACCACCGAAGGTGTTTTTCTTTCTTTTATATAAAAATAGAAAGATCACGCCTTTCCATCTTTTTTCATCTGCTTTTATTTTATTAAAATAAAAGCCATTCAAAGTCTGCAACGTTGTAACGTACGAGATCATTTATTTTAGTGAAACGGATTCATTTGTAACTTGATTATGAAAAGTTTAAATTTTGTGCACGCATACTCTGTTGAATCTGAATCAACTGTTCACGTGTACATGTAACCGAGATTATTTATTTATCGGATTTCTATAAATCCAATAAAATGTTTAGTTCCGTAATAACCTTATCTAATAAGGTGTGTAACCATTATAGGCTAATTCGTGCTAGCGAAATTTCAACTGCCCGATCCAAAATTTAAACTATTAAATTTTGGTTACGAGAAAAACCTGTATTGTGTGTGACCCATTGGGTTCCACACTAAGCCAGCCGTAGGTCCAATTATATTCTAAATAATCTCATTAAACTCTTTATAAAATTATTCGATTAACTCTTAATCGTATAGACCCACAAGTCAAGATTGACGTCTAGCAACGTGTCATGACTACCCGGATAGTGAGGATTTCAATCGAAGGATCGAACACCCTTTGGTGATTAGTTACCGTATAATTAAATCCTTCAGTTATACAATATCCCGAATAAGTTAGGGTATAGATAAAATGTCAAACCCAAATACTTATTCATATGTTTCCAATTCTCAAGTATTTGACTCAATTATGAAACATTGGAAACTCCTTTCCAATTTTCATTGTACTCTGGCCAGAGATTTTTCAAGTCAATACTAAGAAGAATACATAGGATATTCTCTCCTATTAGGAGTAACTGATTCCTTATTGGTTACTCACCACCTCCATAAAAGTCTCATTGGGTTCAGAATACCCTACACATGTCTCAGAGAGTCATGTTAAGGAATAGACCAAAACTTCAATTTAACAATTATAAGATGCCATGGTAATCTCAGGTCTAAGGATTATTTATACCTACTATCACCGGAGGATTAGCCTATTGACATTTATTTTAGAATCCATTAGGCTTTCTTCTAGCGAGTCAGTTCAGTGAACTCATTCCATAATGAGCACTTACACTCTTACATTAGTGACTATTCACAAATAACTGTGAGATCAGTTATCCTCTACTTTAGAGCATGTAATGAGTATACTAGTCTTACCGGATCACTAATCCCCTATTCAGTGACCCTATGACTAGGAACGTTTTTAAATTAAGGTTTCTAAGATTTTAGGTCTCACTAGTATGATCTCATCATAGCCCTAAAATGAACCTCAATTTATGGGTTTCATCATAACAATAAATATACATAGCACATGATGAATGAAATTGCCTCAAATTATATTTCATAAATAAAGATCGAACCAATTACATCATATGTGATTGGATTTAGGGCATATTCCTAACATCTGAGTCTCCACTCAGCTTCGATTCCATATTCGCTTCGCCTTTAATCTGCACACATGGACCCTTCATGGATAGCCTGTTCTGCCATTGAGATGGTGCTCATCGTTGCTGGTCTTGGCTTTCATTTCCTCACAAGGAGCAGAAGATCGGGCGCTGCAGATCCTAGTCCTGCAGATGGGGACGATTTACAGGTATTAACGCCGTGTCAGCCACAAAAATTCAGTGGAAATGAACATCGAGATAGTCTTTTTGGGTTTTGAAATGGCAGTCCGTTGACTTTGTATTCATGTTGTAGCAGGAGATGAAAGTAGAGAATGGCCCTTCAGCCACTACTACTGAGCTGGCAGCCCGTTGCGATGTTACGGAGCACTTACCCTCTGAGCCAGGACACGAGTTTGAAATCTTCCTTAGCTTCAGGGGCAAGGAAATTCGGAAAAATTTCGCAGATTGTCTCTACCGCTGCTTGATCCGTGTTGGGGTTCGCACTTTCAGGGACAATGAGGAGCTCCACGTCGGGGAGGAGATTGGTCCGAATCTCATGAAGGCGATCAAGCAATCCAAGATCTGCATGCCAATCTTCACCAAAGGTTATGCTGAGAGCAAGTGGTGCCTCAGGGAGGTGGCCGAGGTGGTGAAGTCGATGAAGGAGAACTTGAGTGCCAAACGAGTGATCATGCCCATCTTCTTTGATGTAACGCCCAATGATGTTCAGCACCAAACCGGAAGTTACGCAAAGGCATTTACTCAGCACAAGGAGAAAATCAAGACCGAGATAATCAAAGAGTGGAGGGATGCTCTCAAGGAAGTAGGGAATTTGAAGGGTCTGGAACTCAGTCAAGCTGCAAACGGGTAAGCACTACTACTGAAATAACCTTAAAAGCTCCATCCCTGAATCAACTATGTATTTCAATTTTAACTCCCCATCGTCTTAGAAGGAGAAAATTTTCAGCGGAAGCAGTGATACCTCTTATATATTTTTTCAGTTAGGTTCACCATTTCATTATATTTTTTAATATTTTTTACAATTTATATATTTTTTTTCAATCAAAGCTCACAATTTATTTATGACTTTTTTTATTTTTAAAATTTTTTATGATTTAATAACTATAAATATATAATTATTGATTACATGATATCAGTATCACTTACGTGGTATGACCGTTCCACTGAAAACTTTCTTCTCCAAAAAGTCTTCATTCTAAAAATAGAACTATTAGTTACCTATTTCTTTCATTATGAGATGCATATGCAACAAGCATTAGCCCAACAAATAAATATTCTGAAGTTATGTTTATCAAATGCTTGAATTTGATTGGCGAAAATTTGGTTTATCAACCCAAGATTGAATTGTTTATTTATTTATTTTTGCGTAGATATGAAGGAGAATTCATCGATCTGGTGGCTGCTGAGGTACTAAGAAAACTGAGGCAGGCTCGGGTGGACATGAGTAAGAACATAGTTGGACTCGACGATCCTGCCGATGCAGTCATGCAGATGTTAGAGCTTGGCTTAAATGATATTAGGATGGTTGGAATATCGGGCATGGGTGGCATTGGCAAGACCACACTGGCCACGTTCGTCTACAACAAAATGGCGAGCGATTTTCAATATTGTTCCTTCCTCGGTGACGTTCGAGAAACCTACAGCAAACCTGGAGGCTGTCTTGAACTGCAAAATAAACTTGTCGATGACATATTGGGGAAGCAACGTGACCGTCTTACGAGTACTGCTGAAGCAATCAATGTCCTTAAGAACGGGGTTCGTGGTAAGAAAGCCCTTATTCTCATTGATGATGTGGATAATATTAATCAGCTCAATGCACTAGCGGTGGAACCCGATTGGCTCGGTTCAGGAAGTAGGATCCTAGTCACCACTAGAGATAAAGAGGTTCTCAATCAATTTCCGTGGTCTAACATATATGAACTTAAACCGTTGGATGAAGGTCTAGCTCTCGAACTTCTTCGCAAGTATGCATTTCGAGATGACTCGCCCTCACAGGATTTTGCCAATCTATCCAAAGAAATTGTGCGTGTAACCGGGGGACTTCCTCTAGCACTTGTGGTCATAGGTTCATCCTTATATGCTAGTCGTGGAAAGAAGGGTGTGTGGAAAGATACGGTGGAACAGTTGAAAGGAAGACCTGACATGAACGTCATGCAAAATTTGAGGATTAGTTATGATGCTTTAAGAGCTGAGCAAAAGAAAATCTTTCTAGATATTGCGTGCTTTTTCATTGGCTGGGATTACGAGCATGTAATTCCCATGTGGCACGATTGTAAGTTCTATCCGAGACTTGGAATTGAAGTGCTCCAGCTCAAATGTTTGATAAATATTGGTGATGACAACGAGCTGCAGATGCACGATCAGCTTAGAGACCTGGGAAGGTATGTCGTGGAACAAGAAAGCAGCGAAGAGCCAGAGCAGCGAAGTCGGCTATGGAAGAGCAAAGAAGCAATTGACGTGTTAAAGAGTCAGCAGGTAGGATGCTTCGGAAATATTTTAAACCTCGTTTTCTTATTTGATCAGGTTCTGTTGATCGTCATCGTTTAATAATTGAAGTGCAATCTTAAGGCATGATTAATTCCAAATTGCCTTTCTAATTTTTCGATTCAGGGGACATCGAAAATTGAAGGTGTTGCAATTTGGCTCAAAGAGGAAGTAGTTACTTTCTCCGAGAAATGTTTTCAAAATCTATCGAAGCTAAGGACTCTTTACCTACGTGGCGGTGTCAAACTCGATGGAGATTACCAGCATCTTCTGCCAAAGCTAAGATTGTTGAGATGGTCGACGGAGAGCAATCACCCTCCCAATTTAACCCTAAATAACCTAGTTGTTCTCAATCTATCTTATAGCAGGATTGAAGACGAGGACTGGATTGCTTGGAAATCAATTAAGGTCTCACCAATTAATCTTAAATTGTATTCGTCAATCCTCGCTACAAACTAAATATTGTTTCTTACATCTTTTTTTTTTTTGTTATTTTGTTCTTCAGATGGAGAAGCTAAAAGTCCTTGATCTGTCATTCTGCCATAGACTCAGAAGAATTTCTGGTTTTTCAGCTTTTCCAAACTTAGAGAGACTGGTTCTCGAATATTGCACAGGGCTGGACTCAATTGACCCGTCAATAGAGCTTCTCAAAAATCTCAAGTTTTTAAGTTTGAAGTGGTGTCATTGGCTAGAGAGTATTCCGAACTCAGTTGGATCCCTAGAGAACCTTAAACAGCTGTCACTAGAGCGATGCTCTTCTCTGAGTATACTCCCAGAAACCATTGGACAGCTGAAGTCCTTAGTTGGCCTGCGATTACAATATTCTGGAATAACTTGCTTACCAAAGACGCTTGGACATTTGAAGAAACTTCAAGTGTTGGATGCCAGTGGATGCCACTCACTAGCAGTAGAAGTTCCCGTTGAAACTGGAAGCCTTCCACATCTCCAGACCTTTCATCTTTCTTTAGGAAGATGCCTGTGCAAAAAGACTCTTCATAAGCTTCCTTCCAGCTTGACTAGTCTAGCAATTGAAGGCCTAGGGAAGGATGCAGTGGTAAAGGTAAAGAAAGATTTCCTAGCTCAGCTATGCAATTTGGAGAAATTGGTTTTGAGGAATGTGAATGCCAGGGCTTTGCCCGAAGAGATTGGTTTCTTTTCTCACCTAAAAGAAGTTAAAATCACTCAGTGCACAAAACTTGAATTCCTTCCAAACCTTCCCTCCAATCTGCAATCGCTAGAAGTTTCTGATTGTTGCAGTCTTCAAAAGCTGCCATGCCTTTCAAACTTGAGGAAATTGTTAGAATTACGGGTTATGTGCACGAGGCTTAGAGAAATCGATGGTCTGGGGGATCTAATATCCCTCCAAAGTCTGAACGTGAGCAGGTGCATGAAGTTGAACCGACTTGACAGACTAAGAGAACTGGGATCGTTTAAGCATTTGGTCATCAGAAGCTGTGAGATGTTGATTAGACTAGATTTGATAGGAGAATTGGTATCACTTCAGACGTTGGACATTAGCGAATGCAAGACAATTGAAAAGCTACCAGAATTGTCGAAGTTGCAGAGTTTACAACAATTGAAAATGAGCAGATGTGAGAGGCTGATCCAACTTGATGGATTAAGAGAACTGAGATCGCTTGAGCATTTGGACATGAGCAACTGTAATAGGCTGATCCAACTAGATGGGATAGGAGAATTGGTATCGCTGAAGAGGTTAGACATTAGTAATTGCAAGGCAATTGAAAAGCTACCAGAATTGTCGAAGCTACGGAGGCTACGTGAACTGAACATGAGACATTGTGAGAGGCTGATCCAACTTGACGGATTAAGAGAACTGGGATCACTTAAGCATTTGGACATGAGAGGCTGTAAGAGGCTGATTCGACTAGATGGGATAGGAGAATTGGTATCACTAGAGAGGTTAGACATTAGTGATTGCAAGGCAATTGAAGAGCTACCAGAATTGTCGAAGTTGCAGAGTGTACAACAACTGACAATGTGCAATTGTGAGAGGCTGAGGCAACTTGATGGATTAAGAGAACTGAGATCGCTTAAGCGTTTGGACATGAGCGGCTGTAGGAGGCTGATCCAACTAGACCGGATAGGAGAATTGGCACCACTAGAGATGTTAAAGATTAGTAATTGCACTACAATTGAAAAGCTACCAGAATTGTCGCAGCTATGGAGGCTACGTGAACTGAACATGAGACGTTGTGAGAGGCTAATCCAACTTGACGAATTAAGAGAACTGGGATCGCTTGAGTATTTGAACATGAGCGGCTGTAAGAGGCTGATTCGACTAGATAGGATAGGAGAATTGGTATCACTTAAGATGTTGGACATCAGTAATTGCAACGCAATTGAGCAGCTACCAGAGTTGTCGAAGCTGCAGAGTCTACAACAACTGAACATGGACGGTTATGAGAGGCTGATCCAACTTGACGGATTAAGAGAACTGGGATCGCTTAGGCATTTGAACATCAGAGGCTGTAAGAGGCTGATCCAACTAGACGGGATAGGGGAATTGGTATTGCTTGAGCTTTTAGACATTCGTGATTGCAAGGCACTTGAAAAGCTACCAAAATTGTTGAAGCTGCAGAGGCTACAAGAACTGCACAGAAGCGGTTGTGATAGGCTAATCCAGCTTGACGGATTAAGAGAACTGGGATCGCTTGGGCATTTGGACATGAGTGACAGTAAGAGGCCAATCCGACTAAATGGAATAGGAGAATTGGTATCACTGAAGAGGTTGGAAATTCGTGATTGCAAGGCAGTTGAAAAGCTACTAGAATTGTCGAAGCTGTCGAACCTACAACTATTGAACATCAGTGGGTCAAAAGCAATTGAAAAGTGGCCCGGACTGTCAAAACTTTACAATTTATCAAATCTATACATGAGAGGTTGCAGTAAATTGCATCAACTGGACGGGGTTGGGGAATTGAGATCACTAACTGAGTTGGACATCAGCGGTTGTACCTCTATTGAAAATATACCCGACCTAGCAAAGCTTCAAAAGTTAAGGATCCTGAAAGTGAAAGCATGCAAGAAGTTGCGCCACCTTGAGGGGCTTGAAGGATTGAATCTACTGAAAGAATTGAACATAAGTGGGTGCAAAGCCATCGAACAACTTCCGGATCTGTCACAGCTACATAAATTATGGGATTTGACAATGGAAAGATGTGAGAATTTGCACCGACTTGACGGACTCGGGCTTGAAGAATTGAAAAAGTTGAGGCTGTTGAGAATAAGTGGGTGTAAAAGAATAGAAAAACTACCTAATCTGTCAAAGCTGCAGGAGTTATGGCGGTTGGACGTTAAAGCATGCGAGCAGTTGCGTCGACTTGAGGGGCTCGAGGAATTGAAATCATTGTTGACATTGAATATAAGTGGATGCAGAGCACTTGAAAAGTTGCCGGATTTATCAGAATGTCAAAGCTTGGAACAGTTGAAGATGGACGGTTGCAAGAATATAAGAGAGGTTCGGGGACTAGAGAACTTGATTAATCTGAAAGTGCTACATATCTCCGGCTGCAAATTACTGGATTTACAAGATCTATCACATCTGTCGAACCTAAATATCAGAAAATGAATTGAGGACATCACCCACCGAGAGGTTTAATGAGAATTCCTTTTCACAACTCAGCCCGGTGGCATGGGAGAAAGCTCGGTCCCACCCCCTCCTGCTTCGTCCCCTCCGACAAGCAGGGCCAAATTACGAGGACCATGCTCCTGAACGCAATCGGCTTCGTAAGGATTGTCCAGGTCTAGTCCTCTTCCCCACTCATGACGCCAACTCTAATTGGTGCGTTGACGACCTTGTAGTTGTCGCGATAGATTAAATGCGGTGTTTCGAAATGGGTTTGATTCGAGATCTGCCTGGTTGAGGAAGGGAGTCGAAGGCTTTTACCTCAAGAAGGCAGAAATTGTCTGGTCAGCTTATCCTTCCTTTTTTTTTTTTTTTTACGTTTCCCTAATACATGACAGTATCTACTCTGCATTTTCGAACTAGCTGACAACTAATGGATCAGTGGCAACTTTGTAGGTTGCATTAGATTAACAAGAAGAATTTTGTGACTTTGATTTCAGGCTTTGTCACATTATATACTGATATCTGCATTATCCACTCCCCCTTCTCCAGGGAAATCGGAGAATGCATGGACCATATAGCAAAGTGAAAGGGAATTCCCGGAAAAAAAAAGATTGAATTCTCTGTTTCTGGGAAATGCAATCACAAGGGAGGGAGTTTATCTTATGTAAGGCAGATCAATTGTGGTGAGAAACACAAAGGCAAAAAAATCCATTCGGTAAGCACATACTGTCAAGAGTTACTGTTCTGGCATTAATAAGTTTGTGGTGTTGCAGCCACTCTCTTCCTATGGTATCATTACCCCATCTTCTTTCAGCTCTGCTCAGTTGCTTTGTTCATGTAGCGCACTCATCCCCTTCCGTTTCGTCTTTCGAGATCGAAGCCACCCCGAGGATGGTGGCCACACAATTCAAGGGTCAGCTCTCAACAATTTCCATGAAATCATCCAGTACGTCATCGAAGTACTTTGCTCAATTGCTGTGACACTGCACAGAACTTAGTCCGTGCTAATTCTGAGTTCAGGTGGCGTGATGATGTTTAACCGGTTCAGCACCTTTGAAATTGAATGTGCATGTAATCACATCCAACACATAATTACCTCTGTCCATGCTTCTTTTCCTTGCAATTAGCTTTACACCTGCAAGTGAATATGCATATAATCACATCCAACACACAATTACCATTTCCTCGATACTGAACTGTGGTTATTAAAATTCAGACGAGTTGAAGCTCGCCGAACCCGATGAACGATAACGCAGGTTCCACAAGCAAATTCCATGGCGCATCTGTCAATTTCAGTACAAATCATTACAGTTAATTTCTCTCTTGTGTTCAGGAGTTCGGATGCGTTCATCAAAAAGACACTGCCTTTTCCCCACCAGAGGGAACCGGAGATTATGTTGAAGACATGGAAACCCGAAGTATCTTGAGGCACTACAGGGTCAATTCATATTAGGTATTCGGTGAAGATGACGATCCAGTTGAGTTTTGGTTTTTCTCAAACTACCAACCCACCCCACTGATCGTACCATAATACCATTTATTTTTCATCAAATAATTTTTTCCCTTACTTTTCTTCCACCCTTATCATACAATTGGACTCTTCTCGTTGCCGCTAGTTGGATAGGCTGCCGCACGTGATACTTGCATAAAAGTTCGTATTTTCACACTTTGCCGGCTTAGATTTTGGTTTAATTATTAAATATTAAGTAATTTTAAATCTTTTTGTCACTGTTCTCTAATTGTTGAGGACAACGATTGTCAACCGATTTCATCTGATAGTGATTTGACACGTCCTCATATGCATTTTAGAAGTGTTTTTTTGAAGTGTTTCAAATTTTGAAACATGAGAGATGGGGCAAATATTGAGCGGAGAAAATATGGGGAGAAGAATTAAAAATCTGAATATATTCTGAAGATATCGAAAATATACTCGGGTTCTCCAAGATGATGATTTCCTCAGGTATAAAAAGACACATTAATCCACGGTAGAGGACACAGAACGTGGACAAGAAACATGACTTCAATTAGGGCTTGAAGAATTCAAGGAAGATCAAGGAAGAAATTTTTCGATGGAGCGTTTAGACCACGTCAGCATCGTTTACGTAGTATATCCGTCAAATAAGAATTCACTATTTATATATTATTTCTGTAGCCCATGGGCTGAGCTGGCCTATAAAAGGTCCAATAAGACAAGCCCAAAACCAATTATTATTATTATTATTATTATAATATTTTATTCCTTCTGCCGTCCAAAACCCCATGTAGTTATCTTAGAAAAAGAAAAAAAAAAAAGAATACATATAAGACAAAAGCCAGACGCTTTTCCTCCCATTCCACACATTTCCTTCAGCCATTTCCGAGAAGAGCAGTGAGAGCGAAAGAGCGGGGAGGAGAAGAGCGGAGCCGGAGACGAAGACGGAGATCGGGAGGCACGGTAGGGGAAAATAGAATAGGATGTAAATTATATCTATTTCAAGTTTAGTAGATTTTATTTCTTGATAGTATATTACGGTTGATATGATTTGGGTATAAAAATACAGTTAATAGGATATGTGAAAGAAATATGATTGATTATTATAAAACGGATTAGATCCATCCGTGTATATATATCAAGATTGTTACGGAAAAAAAAAAAGAGAAAGGAGATTTTGGGTGAAAGCACAGAGAGCGGACGAGGAAATCGTGAAGGAGTGGAATGCATTTGGGGTTCAATTCGAATCAAATAAATTATATTACTCAATGTTATATATATAACTTTGTAGGATTTAATTAGAATGACGCATCCCCATGAATTTTAACATGATAGGTGAAAGTCATACGATCAATAAAAATACGATGAATGACATCCTAGAATAATTTTTGGGATCCTTTTCGATATAAATAGGTACGGAGCCAATACAAGTAGAATGGATAATGTCCTAAAATAATTTTTGGAATCAGTTTTGATATAAATATGTATGATATTTTTAATTCGTTGTGAATGATATTATAGGAACTCCGGATGACGAAACTTGATATGTTGGATACTCAGCTTAGCAATGGAATTTCTCGAAGGGGGTGGTGAGTATTTTATTCCATTATAAAATGGAACTATATGTTAAATGTGTTATAGAACTATATATTAAATATGCTATGTCACTCTTATATTAGCATAATCGTTATGAGATGTTGAAATTTCTAGATATATATAGATTGAACTGGTGAGTAAGAAACTATGATGTGTATATATATATATATATATGTGGAGAGGAAAGATATGGAAAATAATTAGTAATATGTGTGTGTATATATATCAATCATAATATATGACCATTGTAATAATAGGATTGTTATCAGATTATGAAAATATGAGTGTACGCATATAAATATGAGATTTATGGATTTGAAAATGATGAATTATAGTTATTGAGATGAGTTATGATTGATTGGTTGATGTGGCCATGGGTGTAGTGCCGCTGATCCGGCGGGATACAAAACGGGCGACCGACCGCTGATCCGGCGGGATACAAAACGGGCGACCGACCGCTGATCCGGCGGGATATAAAACGGGCGACCGACCGCTGATCCGGCGGGGTATAAAATGGACGACCGACCGCTGATCCGGCGGGTTATAAAACGGACGACCGTTTACGGTACCGTCATAACTCTCCGCGAGGTAAATGCGGCCCTGTGGCTACTTATTGTTTGTATTGGATTCTTGTATGTGTATTCATGAGTATGAGATGTGAGACATAATGTATATAGTTAGGTGTGTGTGTATATATATATGTGTGCCAGTACATGCAGGACATAAATATGAGGAATTATATATGGCGAGAACAGAAATGAGTGTAAATTACGCAACTAAAGTTTTAATATTTAATATATAGAAGTCATTTTATTTTGGAATAATTGCTCACTGAGAGTTGTCTCACCCCTTTCATATACAAATCTTTACAGATGAAGTTGAAATCAACTTGACGGATACGGCGAGCAGAGTTAGTTAGCGGGGATCGACGTAGGATTTTGGTTAGCTGAATTCCGTAGTGTATAGAAGTTAATTTTAATGTTTATGGCTTTGTAAAGGTACGTTACGACCCGGAAATTGTGGTACAGTTTTATAACAGTTATGTTGGAGATTTTCTGAGGTTATTTTACAGGTGTTTGTTTTTCTGATTTTGGGATATCCAAGTTTTAGGGGAAACTCTGCCGAATTTTCGGGTCGTGACAATTTCCAATATGGTTCATCATTTATTAGGTTTTTAAATATTTTTTACTGTTTATATATTATTTCCAATTGGAGTTCACCATATATTTAAGGTTTTTTTTTTATATTTTTAAAATTTTTTAGGATTTAATAACTATAATTTTACTGAAGACTTTCTCGGATCGAGGAGACAAGTAAAGGAAGTTCGAAGAGCGATCGAGACAATATTGAAAGATCGCGCCATCTAGTTTTCTCTTTCGCTATTCTCTTCTTTTAGTTTGAACTCCATGAATTCTTCCTTGATTTTATTTATTATCTTTACTTTCATTATGAACTAATTCCCTCTTTTTTCTAAGGGAATTAATGGATTCTAATTTGATTTCTAATTTTGTATTTATTCCTTAAGTCTTTCTATTGATTTATGAATTTGTATTACGTCTTATTTATACTAATTCATGTTTGAAGTCTTTTATCAGACTAGCCATCGATTTGGATGATTTTGAGAGATCGCCAAACTTGAGAGAGAAATTTGGGACCATGCTAGGGTTAGTATAACCTAGGATAACTTACCCTAACAGGTAGATGTTATTTATGGGGGAAATCAAGAGATAGTTAGAACTTAATAAACTTCCTTGTACTATTACCTAGAGATAGAATATGTTAGTATGTTGAAAGGAAGTATGCCCTTGTTGCATCGGGAAGTGGCAGGGGAAACGTAGAAAGTTAATGCAAAACATTAAAATTAATCGTTAGTATAAGGATAGATCGGTTTAGGAATAGAATTAGATGAAGTTGTGACTCTGAGGAGCCCTAATTGATCGAATTCAAGATTAATTACTTTCACCAATCTTTGCTTTCTTTGATTATTTTGCTCTTATTCGAATCAGTTTATCTTGGGAATATTACTACAAGTTAGTGCTTAGTGAAATTGACGCTTTTAAATTTTCTTGGGAACAATCTCTTACTCATTATTATATTACTTGCTTACGATATGTATATTTGCATGCCCTATTTTAGATATGTCATAACAATTTTTCAGTGCCGTTACCAGGGACTCTTACTCAAGTTTTTTGCTTACCCTTTACTATAAATAGAAATTCTTCAAAATAACAACTCTAACTTGCTGAAATTTGACCTTGAGATTGAACTTTCATTCTATCAAAGACGTAGAGAATAAAGGCGACCTCAACAATTTCAAGGTCAAATCATGAAAAATATGCAAAAAGGAGGCAATCAAATCCATGATCGATAGGATGAAGGTGGGGACCTGATGACTTGGCATCAGAGTCCATCACCGAAGACAGTAAGACATTATAGACAACATCATTTTTAGAATAGATCAACTATTTCCAAACCATCGATGCAAGCTCACATTTTCGGAAATAAGCCAACTATGATTTAGATGTTGCGGATAACTTGTTCCTCCAGAGGCTCACCGAATGAGGATCCCCATGCATACTTGATGAATTTCATTGATATTTGTGACACAATCCACTTTGACGGGACTACATTCAGATGTCCCCTTTTTTTTTTTCCATTTCATTGAGGGACAATGTCAAGGCATGCTTGGAGGAGTTTTTGCCTTCTCAGAATAAGGTACTGACCTAATACTCGATGAAATGTGATGAAGTATTCAGTTGTACTTAATCAACTACTTAGTCTTAGTTTGCAAAGTTGACAAGTGATTTCTTGTTTTTATAACTCTTAGGCCTAGTGGTCCAAAATTCAGTCGCGGTTTGGTTAGGTCAATATCATAGGATCGAATCCCCCTTTAAGCAAAATTATCTAGGATTCTTTGAGTCGAGTTTTAGCTGACATCAACTCTTGGACTATATTAGGCCTCTAGTGATGCTATATTGTTTGGCTAGTGTTAGTACTAGTCGTTCAGTTCATCTGATATATTCAGTTGAATACGCAAGTCGGAAAATTATATAGTGGAGTGGATGACTCGCTACTACTGCTACCATCTTTTTTATTCATAAAAAGTAGAACTTCAGTTATTCTTTTGCTAGAATTCTTTAGGGGTCAACATCTCACATACTTCCACTAAATATCTAGGGGTGGATTGACTGATTGAAGTCTACTGATTATTCCTCCAACGGTCGTCAGCCCTCTTCCATGGCTCGTTGCCTCGAAGGCCTTCTCCTACCGTGGTTTGTTGCATATGCAATTTTTAGTGGACTAATTAATTTGAGAAATTTGCTCATTAATTGCATATACAAGTATTTGTATGATTTTGTAATTTTACTACAGTTCATATTCTTACAGATTCCAATTTCTTTTTGAGTGCTGTATGAATTCAGTGCAGTTCATTTTGTCTCCCACATTCATGCGGGTTTTCTTGAACTCACAACAAGTGATAACGGGTAGTATTCTTTAACTCTTTCGGTGTTTCATCTTTGCCTAATCTAGGATAGCTCTGAAATTGCAGGCTATATATGGTTGTAACCTGAATCTCAGATGGACAATCTGTAATTGTCTTTTTGGCCAAGGCAGTCGTAGTTTATAAGTGGCCAACAAAGAAATAGAAAGTGAAATTCATTGTGGTGAATCCCTGCAAACAAGGAAAAAAAACTTGATATCAATTTTCTTTCAGCTTAGTGGCATTTGAGAAGTTCTGTGGCTTTCATATGATAAACGAAAACTTTCACTCAGCAAGTAAGTAATGCACAGATTTGGTTTCTTTGCGGATGGCTCTGCTGATATTGAGAAGCTATTGATTATGGTTTGTTAGGGTTCGCTGATTCTTCCCTTATTTCTGACATAGAAGATATGTTTCGTGGGAGTTCTTCCATTCACAATTTCATTTTGCTCAACTGTTTAAAGCAATATGCATGTCATTCAGCTCCTGTAATGGATGTTGTGCCACTTTGTTTAGAAGGTTAGACTAAACGCGATTTTATTTCCCTTGGATGCTCAGAGTCCCAAAAAAAAAAAAATGCTTCCTTCAGCAGTAGCTGCGTCTTTTCATCAAGAGATTTGTTTCCAGCAACGTGGTCGAGGATTTTGCAGTGTTCTGCGTCCCTTCTTTACTCTGCATAATTATGCTCATTTGGTATTTATTTTGGAGTTGAATGATTGACTTCTCATTTAAAAAATTTAAACTATGACAAATAAATACCTGTTATGTCCTGTTGAGTCCTCTGAAAATTAGACGGGCTACTGAATCATGAAAGTACCTTGTTCAAGAAAAATAGAATATTTTGGATTGAATAAGAGGTGTGCATAAATGGTGCTTAGTTTTTAGCATATAAAATGAGATTATATGCTTCCTGATTATCTTGCTAAGTAACCCATCATTTCATACTTTGCAGAACTATATTCCAGTGAAGATGCCTGACATAAGGGGTGGTAGTATCTCACATCCAGGAAAGGCAGTTGCTTGACCGGATAGTATGCCGGATTTGCAAATGACCACCGTTACCATTAAACTTGATTGGTAAAATCATTGTTATTACAATTATTCTTTCTAATTGATCAGCAAATGAACACCGTGGAGCATTGAATTGAACTGGCCATTTTGGAAGACTATTTTGGCTATTCAACGAAAACCGTGGATGATTGAATTGAATTGGATATTTTGGGTGATGTGGTTCATTGGATTGCTGCTTTCTAACAAGTTATGTGCTGTCTTACTATATGAGTGACATTGAGAGTGAGTTGTGTTAGCTATTGGATTGAATTGTGACTATTTTGGAAAGACTATTTTAGCTATTTTGGGTGATGCGGTTCATTGAATTGATGCCCTACCAACTGTTATGTGCTGTTTTAATATTAATTATTTTCCTTTGAATGATGTAGCATGATGCGTAGAGGCAGGCGGTTAGGGAATTGGGTATAGAAGGTGCACTGGAGGGTGCAGAAAGCGATCCAAGTTCCCGATGTTCCATTATTCAAGCATGGAAGGATACCGCAGATAGGAAGGAGTACCGCATATATGGATTAGAAGCAATCTCAAGAATTGAATGTGCAATCTCGAAAGACTTGAATTCGCATTGTATATTAACATTGTATATCATTTTAATTTTTTAATAAAATTATCATTATTTATTTTCTAATTAGTAATTTCTATTTTTAATTTAATTTTATATATTAGTTGCGGAATTTAAATGAAATGACAAACAAAATTTCGGGAAGAAAAATAGCCGGGAAAATTACAACTTCTCTGTGAGACCATCCTTCTTACAGAAATCTGTTGGAACGTATTTTCGTCAGATTTCCGTTTCTTTCACCGATCGGAAATGTCACGGGATTCTTCACCCAAAAGAGAAATGTCATGGGAGTTCCCGGCAGAATTCCCTCCCGCTTTTTTCGTGAGATTCCCTTCTAACGTTATTCTCACGGAATCATGCACTTTTCGTGAGAAAATCAGGCATGTTCGCAAGATTTTGTCTGATGAAAATCTTGAAGTTTCTTTTGTGTAGTGATTTATGTAGAATTGTATCAGTCGAATTGGATTTGGCATGGGCAGTGTCGGGTTTCCGGCCAAGTTCTGGTGGTTCCTTAACTTTTCACGGTTGTATCGAAATCTCAGGCCACTTAACTGTGAAGATACAATTTTTACTAATAAGGCATTTTTGGAATAGATTGGATTCTGTTGAAAACAAACTTATATGCTCTTAAATTAAAGCATGATATTTCGTGTAGGTTCCTACAAATTTTTTGGAAAGTAGTCCATGTTGCCACCGACGAAGGCCTGTTGCAAGATTTGGAAGTCCTGGAGGTGGTCCTGGGCTTGGACAGAGTCGAGGTCAAGGCTGTAGTTTCGCAGGGAGGAGGCCAGCTGGAAGGGGAATATGGTTTGGGGAAGGGCGGCTCCACAGAGGACCACCAGCACCAGAGCAAGTTAATGATGCAGAGAAGAGCTGTATATTTGGGTAGAGTGCAATTTCAAGATGCGATCTACATGTGATATATTCTAATTTGTATCCTGTTCTATTAACAGTGGTAGATCGCGACTTCAAACTACAATCTAGCAACAGTGTATCCGGAATTAGTTTATGAAGTATGGCATTTTAAAATTTATTTTTCAAAAATAAGGAATTTTTGCACAAAACTCTCAAGAAGGATGTCTGCCACATGCTCGAAGATTGTAGATGGTTTTCGCTTATCTGTCTTTCAACAGAAGCAGCTACGACGGTATTCTTTATAAAGGGATTATCAAGTAGGTTATGGACCAATAAAGCTCTCTCAATGATCATCCAGGAGGAAATTGATTTCCAATGATAACATTGCTCGAAAAGTGAAGGCAATTATGGACTGGGACAAGGAAACACGCACCATATACTTCTCGCATATGGATAAATTGCGCAATGTCTCTCATTGCTATCCGGCTGGTAGAGCTCTCCAATCGGTCTTCATTATCCACAATGAATTACTAGCAAAGACAAATCAATTGGGGACCATTCACAACCACGCAAAAACTTAAATTGAAAGTGCGTTGTTTTGTTTGACTGGAGGTTGAAGGAAAGAGAAGCGAACGGAGGAAAACTGAGGGAAAATTTTAACTTTATTTGGATCTATTTAATAAAGGGATGGAAAGGAAATAGAAGGAAAAAAAATTAAGTTAATTGATTATAGGGTAAATAACCTAATTGAACTTGTGCTTTGACTGAATTATCGCTTTTAGCACGAATTTTTTTTGCATGATCTCGGAAGGCATGAACTTCAAAATGTTTGTTCTGCGTAGCACGCCGCCTGTTTTTCCTTTAAAACTAACGGACTATCCTACGTGGCATGCTTTTGTGGCAAATGAAGACTGATGTGACAGTGCCACGTCAAATACATTTAAGAAAATGTAGAGTTTAGCCATTAATACTCTTTATTAATTTAAACACTCGTTAATTACTCAATTTAATTGATTTTAATTTTTAAAATTTGTTTATAAACGGAAGAATAGGTTCCAACTAGATACTAGAAACCTGTGATATAATACAAGTTCTGGCAAGATATAAGGACGTTTAGGTGAAGAAAAATATAAACTTATAAAATTATCCTCGATAACTTTAAATTAATGAAGAGTATTTAAAGGTATACTTGACATTTTCTTAACGCCTTTGTGTGACATGACTACATCAGCCACCGTTTGCCATGTAAGCATGCCACACAAGACAGTTGTTAGTTTTGACGAAAAAATAGATGGCCTGCTAAGCAAAACAAACATTTTAAAGTCCGTTTCTTTCAAGGTCACCCGAAAAAATTCATATTAAAAGTGAGAATTTGGTCAAAGTATGATTGTAATTAGGTTATCAGCCTTTGGTTATATTATCCTTCTATATCATCATTGAAAAGTGAATGATAACTTGCTCATTGTATTCTTTTTAATTCTTTAGGATCACCTCCTCTAATAAATAAAATCCAAAAATGATTAAAAATTCGCCTCCTTTCACCTTCCACCGAGACTCGGCGGTGGCTCGGTGGTGTGGTTCAGTGGCCGCCTGGGTGGGTGGGTGGGTGTGGGTGGGAAGGCAGGTGTGGGTGGGAGTGGGAAAGGGGGAGGGGGCCAGGGGGAGAAGACAATGGATGCTCCCCTTTTTTTTTGTCATTTTTATTTTTCTTAATCAATAGCCATTTTTATGTTTTTTAAAACTATTTTTGCATATTTTTATTTATTTTATGTTTTTTAAAAAATATATATCGGGACAATTTTGCCTTTTTACTTTCAAAAGTCCTATTCTATATCATTTTATTCCCTTAACCAAATAATAATATTCTCATTTATCATTTTATTTATTCCTCTCTATTTATTTTCTCATTCTATTCTATTCCAGTGAACAAAATGTGCCCCTAGTTGATGTTTAAAAGACTCAATTGATATTCAAAAGACCTAATTGATATTCAAAGGACTTAATTGATGTTAAAAAAGAATGGTATTAATTTACAAAATTAGAAAACGACGAACTTGATGTACAATGAATCTCTCAAGGATGAGATCGTCTATTTATTCAAAAAATAATTCAACTTCACTATTCTTTGTTTGATTCATCGATGCTTCACAGCAACAATCCAAAAAAGGAATTTTCCTCTTACTACTACAAAAGCTCTCCATTTTTCTTACCTTATTTTTAAACAATGAATTTGTGATTGACACACATATTTGAAAAGTATCAATTTTAATTGAGAAATTAAAATTATGAAAAGTTTAAAAATAAGATGAGAAGAAGATGATCGTGATATTGAGAAATTTAGTTGGTCATAGGTCAAGCCACAAAACTTATTACACTAAGCAGCTCGAGGACTATAAGAATAGCAACTAATTTACAAGCAAAAAGAACTGAGTAAACTAAGAAACAAATAAATTAAGAATATCGATAAGACATTTAAAAATTCCAAAGATATTAACTATCAATGTGATCTTACCTTTAAATACTCTATTTCCTACTACCAATAACATTGAACTGTTTTGTTCAATTAGGTAATGCACACAATATTGGACTCAAAAAAATTTTTGATACTCGGAAATGTCAATTCGACATGCTGCAACTCCCACATTTGAATTGATTTAAAACATTTACTTCCTTCCATTCGTACTAAGTTAAAATAGTTAGGATAATCGGTTTAATCCTGGTGTAATTCAATTGCCGAATGGAACATTAATTGGTTTGGGCACCATGAAAAGCGTACAGATACATGGATCCAACCACGCGTAGTAATCAATAGTTACCATCGAATAAGTAGTTCTAGGTTTTGTAAATATTCCCTTATGGCCTATTAAACTACCACGCGCTACCATGTAGACACCAAAAACCAAAAAGCCCTTGAAGTATTTACACAACTTTTTCTCTAAAGTCAAGCATACATGATTTTATGCCATGCCAGACCGGAAATAGCATCAAACTATTAACAAATAGCAGCCGACCATATAGGCCTATCGATTCATCAACCTTAAGAGCTGCCTCCTTCAATTCTTACGTTTTCTGTCCTGCAACTGCTGAAAGACTTGCTATGAACACATGGCACTGATAATGTAGTTTAAGATGATGACTCAAGCAGAAGCTCCAGGAGCGGCATAAGAGGCAGCTTGATGTCCCAGGCACGCATGTAACTCAAGTACTGACCAGGCAACCTGCAGCGAAAAGAGTAGAAAAAAACCAGGCATGTCGGTACTAACTACAAAGCATGTCCAGCAGGGCTTGCGCCATCGATATCTGACAACCTGCAGTAACAACAGACCAAGCATGTCGGTACTAACTACAAAGCAGCGAAAAGAGTAAAAAAGGAGAGCCTTGTATAAAAATACCGTTCTTTTAAGAAATAATTGTTAAAATACCGCACTTTGAAAATTAAATTCCAAATATAAAATTACTAGATCACGGTTTGAAGTAGCAATCTGCCACCTTAATAAATCACAGGTAGAAATCATGATGTATCATCCATAGGTCGCGCTTTGAAACAGCGATCTACCCAAAAAAAAATTTTACTTAAGATAAGTTGCTGTTTGAAACTGTGATCTATGAAGTTAAATTGCGGTTATCGCTGCTCTCTTCTCCATCTTTAACTTACTGCAATCTTATTCAGCAAAAGAAAAAATTCCTGCAATCTTTTCCATTTTCTTAAGTGCAAGATACTCAACAGACTTGTAGGTTGAGGGAGCTAAAACCAGAATTGCAAATGTGCCCGAGGGGGAGGGGATCGGCGGAGCCCTGAAACAGAGAAGGCGTCCATGCTGCCACCAATGAAGGACTGGTGCAAGATTTAGGAGTGCTGGAGGCAGTCGCAAGCCTGGACCACTATTTGAAGAAGTTGGTAAAACAAAGTTTGCACCCATCCTATCTCTGTGAAGATTTTCGAGATCTGATATAGATTTCTGGAGCTTAATGATATAAAAGAGGAGCAAATTAAT
This sequence comes from Lagerstroemia speciosa, assembly GCA_037672795.1. Lineage (NCBI taxonomy): Eukaryota > Viridiplantae > Streptophyta > Magnoliopsida > Myrtales > Lythraceae > Lagerstroemia > Lagerstroemia speciosa. The sequence goes on from CM075301.1 coordinate 3,297,674, forward strand.
ATTTATTCAATTACTGATTAGGTATGAGGATCTTTCAGATGAAAGGATGAAGATAGAAGATAAACTGCTAAAATTATGAATAATTTATACCCTATGAATGAATGACCGTCACTTGAATCGAAATCAAAGCATTCAATGATTAGGGGTTTCTCCTACTAAGAATCGGTTGAGTAAACAAAGTATATGAGAGTAGAGAGAAAAGAAGCAGCACCAAATATATGTGATTCGGGACAGGGGGTGCTGTCCGCACGTCCACTAACTAGGAGGAGTGACGATCTTCACTATGTGCAACAAACAACGGCGGAGTGCAAGTGACCCCGCACCCTAACCTCACTGATACAATGAAGAGCACTTCTGCTTTTAAAACCCTAAAAATACATAATTCATATTGTGGGGGCTTCGCCTCCCGCACCCCCTAATCAAATCACTATCGGGCTCGGGCTCGGGCTCAGCGGTCCAATTCCTTCACTTTTGCCACAAATTTGTGCAAGTATTCGCAATTCGGGTTGCACAAATTTTTAATTGGGTTCAAGTTTTACATCGGATTACACCCCACAAAAAATTTCAAGACATATCTAACATCTCCTATGAAGAGTTCACAATAAGATAGATAAAAATTGAGAAGTAGAAACTTCAGTAGTTCTTAACCTAATCCTACAATGTCTCTCAGAATGCTTGCCTGGCTTCTAAATTGTCACATGCTTAGACTTATCAGCCTCTAAATTGGGTTCAAGTTATTATTCACCACTTCAGTCTTGCAAATTGGTACTAAACCACCACTATCAACAATTCTAGATAATCTCAAGAACGGATCCTACAAAGGTAAGTGGGATAAGTTAGTAAAATTTCATTGCTTACTTCACTGGCATGGAAAATAAATCAAAATTTTTGAAATGGAAATCTTGAAACGCACGCTTTTAGAAAACAGGACTTTGTCATCCAAATTCGATACAATGGAAAGTTATATACACAACAGTTCTTGAAGTAACTTTCTCCTCAGCGTGGACAGTAAGATTGCTTAGGTTTCTAGAGCTAACTTGTCTATGTTCTTCATACAATTTTAGGGCAAACTCTGACTTTGTCTAGTCATTATCTACCGGGATCATTGAGAAGAAAAACATGCAGTAAATATTTGTACATAGTTTTCTAGCAGAAATCGAGTAAACATAGAGGCATTACTTGTTGTCAAACCTCAAACAGTATGCAAGGAGCTTCTCTAAAAAAGTCTTGATAACCTGAAGTGTAGCAAATTCATTATTTCAAGCCGTGAACCTTCATGAGGCCTGCTTAATTGTACCTGTCAGGTTTTCACACATTCAACTAACTTAATTGCATTCAAGTAGACATTATTAAGAATGGGCATTTCTGGCAAATCGACTTAGTTTCCCACTGGAAAAAATAGTGTTATATACTTTGACTTCATTTATCCTATAACCTCAGCCACGCTTTGGCAGCCATCATCACCCAAGATGTTGGGAAGCAGCCATTTGAGCCTGACAAATCAAATCAAGCCCCGGTTGACCAAATCTGGATCTACCATGGCTCGAGAATGGCACATGCAACTCATCAAGGCCTTGCTGAGGCCGTCACCAAATCTTGTGAGGCCTACTTGATCTCAAAAGGCTAGGATATTGGTCCTCAGCTTTTAGCCAAATCAATGCCTCTTCCTTTTCTTTTAAACTAATTAAAATTAAAAAGGAAATATTTATTCACTGCCACCAGTTGAATATAGAGAATTGATCTGAAAATGACGGAATATCTCAACGTAACAACAAAAGTATCCAACTTAACCAAACATGAATACTCTGGATACTATAAAAATGTAAATACGTTGCAAGATCAGAAGACCAACACACGTTTGTTGGCAAGTTATGATATTTCGTGTCAATGTCATACACATGGAAACTGAAAAGGGATCCAAAGAAGCAAACGTCTTTTCCTGATTGAAGAAAGGAGTGTTGAATAGGACAAGTACTTGTGAGCTTGTTGACAACTTACAGCAAATTCTGAGTCATCTCAAACTGATAGGAGATGAGGGCCTTTTAGATCCAGGCAGGGCCTAACTATTCAATACGACTTCTGTTTGCCCAAGTTCCTCGAGTCCACCATCTCTTTTCCTTAGGTACAAAACTATCATGGGATCACTCTATAGACAATGCCAACATATGCAAGTTCAGTGTTACATGACATTAACAGCCAAATATTTGTTCCCATGGCATCATAGCCACAATAACAAGCAAATTCAGCATAGACTCAATTATCTTGCTATCCAATGGCTATTCTGGAATTGCCCACTCTTTTACCATATTTAATTCATTAACTTTCAAGTTACAAAATAAAGACAAAAGAAGCCCTTTATTGAAAAATTATAATAACTAGACAAACTTACTCTGCAGAATGGTTTCTGGATTCTCTTTAACAACTAGAAAAGCTAATAAAAATTAGCAAAATTTTAAAGAGTTTCTCTCACTGATCCAGATGATTTGTAAACAGCCTATCTCCAATTTTGTACTTTCAGAAAGAGAGATGACTAGAAAAATAATTCCCAGCAAGCAGCCACTTTGACAAAGAATTATATTGTTTAATTGACAAATACAAGAATTAATTTCACTATTTTATGATGAAAGTAAACAAATAAGTTATCAGAATTATCTATAAGGAATAAAAATTCAAAGGACCCTGATACACACAGTGTCACATTCAATACAACTTTCTTGCAGTGCAATGTGAGTAATAGACGTTCACCACCTCATGATCTAAAATGAAACATAGATCATTTGGCCATATAAACAATGTAAAAGAACCTACTTTAGATAACACGTCACGATCATGCAATTCTAACGTGGACAATGCCAGTATTTTCCATACATATACTAGTGTCAGTTATAACAATAAGGAGTAAAGTTAGTTAAGTGGATTTCTGCTGCTGAAATATAAGCAGATTGTTTGGACAAGTCTTATACAAAGTGCAACAATTATGTTATTGACCACAAGGCTCAGGAAGTAAGTATTACATATAACACTTCAAATTCTGGGTCCCATTTCATCAAAAGTGCAACTATTTGTGAGAAGATTGCGACGGGTCAATGTATAAGTCAATTAGGAAATGGGCAAGATTACTATGCAATAGACAAGCACAATGACATAGAACAGTTCTTCATCTGCAGTCCGTTTACAGACACAATAAATCTCATATACTGAACTCTAGTAATTTTCAACTCACAAGTTTTGATTGTACAACTCTACGGTCTTTGAGTCATAGGATCAATTGATTGTCATTAGGTATTGCTACGGTCTTTGAGCTGTGAGATAATTATTATCAAGATACTTGCTAAGCAAGCAAAGCAAGCACGCAAGAATATACATATCGCTTCAAGTAATAAAATGATGAATATCGAGATCATTTCCTTGAGGACCATGTCAAATTCCACCAAACAGTAATCTAAACAATTAATTCTAAGTTAGATAAGTCGTAAATTAAGAATGCAATTAAAAAGTAAATTACGAACTAAACAAAAATAAGAAAGGAAACAATAAATTCAATCAACACCTAGAGCTCACGACTTCCCTCAATCATATTCCTAATCCTGAATTTGACTATTTATATATAATTGATTGCTTAGTTATTATCCTAGGGTTTTATATCTCCTTACCTATCTCTAGGCTTAATAAGGACATACTTCTAGAACAATATTAACCACTATATCTTTAGGCAATTAACATTAAGAAACCCAATGAGCTTGAACCCTAATTTGGATACATAAGGTGATAGGTTAATCTCCTGATACTTCTCACAAATAATCTCGACCTCTCAGCGTAAGTTATTCTAAGTTACACAATCTCTGGCGTGATTACGACTTCATCTATCGAATTCATCGAATCTCCTAATCAATCTAATAGGTGATCAAGCTACTAGAAAACATAAAGAACGAGAATACCATAACTAATATGAGTGCATCCAATCAACATGCAAAGAGAGAATTAAAATTGAGAAATCTAAAAGAGTTTAATTACTCACCCTAGGAAACTACGGTTTTAGTTCATAATGAAGTTAAAAGGGCACACCAAGAATAGATTCAGATATGTCATGACTGAGGAAATAAAAAAGGAAAGGAAGAGAAAACTCTTGGATGACTCGAAGCAGATCTCTCGATCCCAAAGTCTTCTTGAACAACGTCGATCCTCTTCGTCCCTTGAAGTCATGAATGACCGGATCTCTCTTGGTAGCAAAAGATATGTAAAGAAACGATATAAAAAATCATCGTTCCTTAAGTGTGTTGTTAGGTCTAGAATTTATAAGGATAGATAATAGAATATTACATTGCCTAAAATATTTCCCAAATATCTATATTCTAATAATAATCTAACAAAATATTGTATATCCCATGACATGAGTTAAGCGAAATATGCTCTTTCGGTATCCCAATATCTTGGAACAACTTTCATATCAATCTTCAAGATCTTTAGGAAAACCCAATATTCTGTGAATATCATAGACTCTTCTGTGCCTGTTAGGGGTCATGACTCCAACTCTGTGTTGCTCTCTGCTTCAGGGATTCTCACCTATATTCCTCTATTTTCCGGCTTCCGTTTAGCTTCGTTCTATGGGTCAGGGTCCATCTTCTTAGCCCGGTTGGTTCTTTATTATATACCTACATCAATAAAAAGCTTGGAAGAAAATTTGAATTAATTAATTAATCACGATTTAATTTCACTCAACTAAGGAAAAATAACCAATCATGCATTAAAACCTGATAAAACTAGAACAATTCACTTGAATCAAAGCCCAAAAATATGTTCAAATAAGTATATTCATATAATTAACAATACTTCTACGATTTTTGGGTCGTGAGTAACCCATTAATTGAGATGAGGTGTCTCTACGGTTTTTGAGCCGTGAGGGTCAACTAGTCGTAATAAGATATCTCTATTGTCTCTAGGTCGTCAGATATTTCATTGTTCTAATAAGGTAAGGTTATAATCTAAGTATTGAACATCATGGGGTTGTTAATATAATCACTTATATAATTGAGTTTTTTTTTTATTTTAATTCATTGTTTGTCACCACAAAAATTGTTGGTACAATGTTCTAAAATTCACTCTCAAGCGGGGTTTGATGAAATTGAGTTTACGTGATCGAGTATTGCTTTGAGTAATATTATTATAAGAGACTTTTCAGATTATGTCTTGATGTACACCAACTTCTTCGACTTGGTGGTGATATTTTCAAAAAAAAAATCATTATCTTTTTAATTCGTAGAATAAGCTAAAGAAGACAAAGCTCGTGTTCCATGCATCATAATTTAACTGATTAAATGCTTGGAACAAAAAAAAAAAAGAAAGAAATATACAGGAGGAAAGGCCAAAAACCCATATAGATGACCAACAATCTAACCATCTCATTTATAAGATCAAAAACTGCCTCTTCGACGAGATTGAATTTAAGGGAAAATACAAATAAAGGTATCCGAAAACATGTCTAGAGGACAACATGAACTGGTATTTGTCACATCGACTGAAAAATCCAAACTATGTTGACGTGATTCTCAAAACCGCTGTGGGGGAGCTGTAGCTATTAACTAAGCACTAATTTGGAGGCTACTTGCCATGTAAGGCATTCTCTCCACCATGTCTCGGTTGTGCGATAGAGACTCCATAGGTATCATACATTCATCTGGTGGAATCAATGACAGCTCCAGATTTGATAATGATTTTTATCAACCTGGTGTGCTTCTCATCCGCAGACACATGTAAATGTCATCACAACTCAACCTAATAGTCCTCCTTGAACAGTTTCCAGTGAAAAGCAGCTTCCACTGAAAAGCAGATCCCAAAAGGGCGCGCTCTCTCTCTCCCTCCCCGCCCCACCTTTATTTCTTTCTCACCTTAGGCATCTGAGTCTCCACTTAGCTTAGATTCCATATTCGCTGCGCCTTCAATCTGCACGCATGGATCCTTCATGGATAGCACGTTCTGCCATGGTGACAGTGCTCATCGTTGCTGTTCTTGGCTTTTGTTTCCTCACAAGGAACAGAAGATCGGGTGCTGCAGATCCTAGTCATGTGAATGGAGATGATTTACAGGTATTAACCCAGCACTGGCCACAAAAGTTGGCCGAACATGAACAGCGAGACAGTCTTTTTGGGTTTTGAAATTGTAGTCCTTTGACATTGTATTCATATGGTAGCAGGAGAAGAAAGTGGAGAATGGCCCCTCAGACATTACTACTGAGCTGGTAGCCCATCGCCATGATACGGAGCACTTACCCTTTCCTGGCTCGGTCTCTGTTCAGTGGGGACACGAGTTTGAAGTCTTCCTTAGCTTCAGGGGAAAGGAAATTCGCCAAACATTCGCGGATTGCCTCTACCGCTACCTGATCCGTGTTGGGGTTCGCACCTTCAGGGACAATGAGGAGCTCCACGTCGGGGAGGAGATTGGTACGAATCTCATGACAGCGATCAAGCAATCCAAGGTCTCCACACCAATCTTCACCAAAGGTTATCCTACACGAGCAAGTGGTGCCTCAGGGAGGTGGCCGAGATGGTGAAGTTGGTGAAGGAGAATTTGAGTGGCAAGCAAGTGATCATGCCCATCTTCTTTGATGTTACGCCCGATGATGTTCAGCACCAAACTGGAAGTTACGCAGAGGCCTTTACTCGGCACGAGAAGGAGATCAACGCCGAGACAATCAAAGAGTGGAGGGATGCTCTGAAGGAAGTTGGGAAGTTGAAGGGTCTGGAACTCAATCAAGCTACGAACGGGTAAGCACTACTACCGAAATACCCTTAAAAACTGGAGTAATTTAACAATTTCGTCCTTGAGAGATAGGTTTGTCATCAATTAGGTCCCTGAGTAATTTCGTCCTAAGAGATGTCTTTTATATTGGATGGATCCCTAATAGTATCAATTTGTTCTCTCATTATACCAATTGGGTCCCTCATAATATCAATTGATTCACTCGTTAAATCTCTCATGGATTTTTTTGGATTTTTAAATTTTTATGCCTTTTGGAATTTTATAAATTTGTTATTTATCTTTCAAGTGTTTCTAATTTACAAAAAAAAATCAGCAAAATAATTTTATATATTTTGAACATTTAATTCGTCTTAAAATTATTCAAAACTTTGTATATTTTTCTCAATTATTTTACATTTTCCTTATTTTTCATATTTCTTTATTTTTTTATAAATATATAAATTTTGCAAAATTTTATACGGTTCACAAATTTTTAAAATTTTTCAAGCTCTTCTTGTTTTTATATATTTTGAATATTTTTAAATTTGTTTAGTTTTCCTATATTTTATAATTTTATGATATTTATAACTTTTTCTTAAAAATTTACAATATTTCTGAACTTTCTAATTTTTTTAAATTTTTCATTTGAAAATATTATTTGTACATGCAGCATTAGCATCTATACATGCATGACTGTTACGAACTGAAAATTCGACAAAATTTCTCTTAAAATTCATATATTCAATGTCAGAAATTAAACCTATTTAGTGATTATATGAATTTTCAAAGAAATTTTTCTAAAATTAACAAATAAAACTGTACAAATTTTCAGGTCATAACATATAATACATGACTGTATAAATAACCAAAATAACTTCTATCAAAATTTCTAATCCGATTCCCCGCTATCAAAAGGTTACCTCTGCTTGCCATGTCAATTTGGTAACCTGAACCTAATTTGTAAAAATAATATACAGAAGGTGTGAGTCGCATCTCAGTGAATATTTAATTCTAAAATAAAATGAATTATATAAATAAACAATTGATTACATATCAATTACTAACCACTAGCAAATTCAATTTATATAAATTATTTTCATTACTTATAAATCCAATTCACACTTATACACTGCATTTATCCATCATCATAGTCCAGGCTCAAAACTTAACAATCCAGTCCACATCAATATAACTCAGAATCATATTAATACAAATATATATATGACAGTCAACACACTTCCATAATAAATAATACAATTAGTTTAATCTCAACCAAATACATATCACATCAATAAAAATGCCGCTACTCATATCAAATACAATTTTATATTAAAAAATACAAACAAGCCGATCTCAAACACACATAAATCAAACAATCACAGCAAGTCCAATTCTATATTAAGGAACTCAATAAGTCGATGCACCAAACTTGACAACTAATTAGTATAGCTATGGAGTCACATTTCCCCTATGACAAGGTTTTGGTGGTATCGATATTCTTCTCTCCAACGATATTGTGACCTCGTGCTACAATCAATATCTTTTTCCCAATCTCTCGGTTCCCTTCATCTACACACCACACTCCACGGGGGCCATCCGTTACCCTCTAACGGTGAGAGCAATTTTAATTATCTTGTTCTTATACCTCGCTAGAAACTAATAGTAAATTAACTCGTTAGTTATCAGTAATAAATTAAGTAGCTCTCTTTCTGTTTTTCTTTATATTTTCTTTTTTTTTTCTGTCTCATTTCTACTCCGTCGGCTTAGCGGTCACTATGACTTTACTCAATTAATATATATCAGCATAACACAGTCAACATTACACTAAAAAAATCAACATTATTCAATTAATGTAATATAACTCAGAAACATTACACAAGTTCAATCAGAAAAATCAATTCTTACATCTTCTAGTACGGGGAAAGTCAACAAATTAAACTTGGATCACGTACTTAGTCACTTACCATATCATATATCACACAAATAGCCACTCGTCATCATTTTGAATCATATAAAAACCCTAAAATATTTATATAAAAACATATTATATATATTTTTTATAATAGAAAAGAATGCTAACAAACAATTCTCATTAGCATATCATGAAATCGAACACCTGAGACAATTGTGCTTGGTCTCTCAACCACTTTTTAACTGTTACTCCAACGGCCGTAGATTTTAGTTGACCTAAGAATAATAAATGATTTTAAATAGTAATAAGTGCTACTAGTGGAATGTCAACATAAACCATTGTGTTTCCTATCCTAATAACACATTATTACATATTATTCACATAGCTATAACACAAAAACATAGTGAACCAAACCCTCTTATATTAATAATCATTCTTGAACCTTAAATTCATTTCTGCTCAAATAAATCAAACCTTATCCCGCTTACCTTCTAGTTCTGTATGTTATTCGTTTTGTTTCTATCCGATAGAACTATTCATCTATAGGCACATTTACCTCTGCCATCAGCGAGAGTCATCGAATTCAAGACACAAAAATGGGAAATTCTTATCCTATTATGATCACCTTGTCCAAATTTATAACTTTGATGAATCAACTTATCTAAATCTCTGTGACCTCTTTCACTAATTTCACTAAATCTATTCATGTATCCTTAGCCATCCTATTTTCATCTCTTTATATATAATCAACTTCCCAACCCTCCTAATAATTCACTAAAAACACAATCAAGTGTAATGAAAATTTAAACAACCCAAAGAAATTAAGTGGTACCTGTGCAATCATAAAACCCGACCGAACCCTTCTCTGTCTCCGTTCCCCCTTTTCGAGCTGGCACCTAGGCCTTCTACTTCAACACCTGTACCCATCCCTTGATTAGTCAGCCCCTCGCTCCTTCTCCCACTTTCGCACATCTGTCTTATTACCTTCGTAAACCCTTTCTCTGCCCGACCTATTCTTACCATTTTTTTTAAACTCTCTCTCTCTCTCTACTCACAATTGTTCTCTTCTCTCAACTCTTAGCTCAGCTCACCTGCCATCGGATCCGTTTAGCTCAGCCTCCCCTTTAGCCTGCCTTCACGAACACCTCCTTCAACTCCTTATTCTTCTCTCCAACTCCATTTTTTTCCGCTCAGTTAGCTCCATCTCCCTCTCCTCTAGCTCTCTTTCACCTCTCTCTCTCTCTAGTTCTTCTCGGTTGTTCCGAAAGCAAATTGAATGAAAATAAAAATATAAATGAAGATAAATGCATGATGGAGTCAGTTGAAGAAATGAAAAGCTATTGGGCTTAAAGGTTATTTAAAAAGGGCTAGACTTAATAGGCTTAGGCATCCAAACAAGTGGACTTTTATGGTTTACATGGGCTTAAACCCAAATGATAATTGATGGGTTCACAATGATTATGTGTCATATCAGCAGTAGAATTCATGGGAGAACTAAGAAAAAAAATGGAAAAATGGATGGGAACCTAATTGATAAAAAGGAAATGAAGATGGGGAAATATTTGGTAATATAACAATGCCGGATCTTTCATTTCAATGGAAGGACCCAATTGATAGCTTGAGAAATCTTATTGATACTCTAAAAGAGTATAATTGATACAAAAATCGTATTTAAGGACTCACATGATGTAAAATCGATATTTGAGGGAGATAAGTGATGCAACAAAACGCTTAGGGATCCCAATGGTGCAAGACACATCTCTTAGGGACAAACTTATTAATTTACCCTAAAACTCTGACACTCCATCAATCCAGACATTTTTCCATCGACTCGCACAATCAAATTATGTATTCCAATATTAGCTCCCCGTCCTATTTAGAAGAGAGTCTTCATTCTAAAAATAGAATTATTAATTACTTATTTCTGTCGTTTATGACATACATATGCGACAAGGATTAGCCCGATAAATTTGTTAAAATCTTCTGAACTTATATTTATCAAATGATTGAATTTGATTGACGAAAATTTGGGTTACTAACTCAAAGTTGCATTCTTTTTTTTTTTTTTTTGGTGAAATCAAGGAGAATTCATAGAGCTGGTGGCTGCTGAGGTAAAAAGAAAACTGAGGCAGGCTTTGTTGGACATGGATGAGAAGAACATAGTTGGACTCAATGATCCTGCCGACACAGTCATGCAGATGTCAAAGCTTCACTTAAATGATATCGGATGGTTGGAATATCAGGCATAGGTGGCATTGCCAAGACCACACTAACCAAGTACGTCTACAACCAAACTGCAAGCGATTTTCAATGTTGTTCCTTCCTCGGTGACGTTCGAGAAACCTACAGCAAACCTAGAGGCCGTCTTGAACTGCAAAGTAAACTTGTCAATGACGTATTGGGGAAGCAAGCTGATCATCTTACGAGTACTGCTGAAGCAATCAATGTCCTGAAGAACAGGGTTTGTGGTAAGAAAGCCCGCATTCTCGTTGATGATGTGGGTGATATTAATCAGCTCAATGCACTAGCGGTGGAACTCGATTGGTTTGGTTCAGGAAATAGGATCATAAGCACCACTAGAGATAAAAATGTTCTTAATCAATTTCCTTGATCTAATACATATGAGCTTAAACCGTTGGATAAAGTTCTAGCTCTCGAACTTTTACACAAGTACGCATGTCGAGATGACTCACCCTCAACAAAGTTTGATGATCTATCCAGAGTTATTGTGCGCGCAACTGGGGGACTTCCTCTAGCACTTGTAGTCATAGGGTCATCTTTATATGCTAGTCATGGAAAGAAGGGTGTGTGGGAAGATACGGTAGATCAGTTGAAAAGAAGAGCTCCCGTGGACGTCCTAGAAAATTTGAGGATCAGTTATGATGCTTTAGAAGCTGAGCAAAAAGAGATCAATAGCATGTTTTTTCACTGGCTGGGATTGCGAACTTGTAACCATGTGGCACGATTGCAAGTTCTATCCGAGACTTGGAATTGAAATGCTCCAACTCAAATGTTTGGTGATGGAAACAAGCTACAGATGCATGACCAGCTTTGAGATCTCAGGAGGTATATCGTGGAGCAAGAAAGCAGAAAAGAACTGGGGCTACGAAATCAGCTGCGGCAGAGCGAAGAGGCAATTGACATGTTAAGGAGACAACAGGTAGGATGCTTCGGAAATACTTTAAACCTTGTTTTCTTATTTGATCAGGTTTCAGTTTTTAATAATTGAGGTACAATCTTATGGCATGATTAATTCCTAATTGCTCTTCTAATTTCTCGGTTTAGGGTCACCGAAAATCTGTGACTTGACCCAAAGACAAAGGAATTACTTTCTTCGGGAAATATTTTCAAAATCTATCAAGCGAAGGATTCTTTGGCTACATGGCGATGTCAAACTCGATGGAGATTACCAGCATCTTTTGCTAAATCTAAGATTGTTAACATGGTCGACGGAGAGCAATGACCCTCCCAATTTTCCCCTACATAATCTAGTTGTTCTTGATCTATTTGATAGCAAAGTTGACGGGGACTGATTGCTTGGGACTCAATTAAGGTCTCACCAATTAATTTTAAATTGTATACTTCCATCCTAGCTACAAAATAAATATTGTTTCTTACATTTATTTTTTGTTATTTTGTTCTTTAGATGGAGAAATTAAAAGTCCTTGATCTGTCAAGATGCCGTGGACTCAGGAAGAATTCCTGGTTTTTCAGCTTTTCCAAACATAGAGAGACTGGTTCTCGAAGATTGTGAATTGTTGGACTCAATTGACCCGTCAATAGAGCTTCTCCAAAATCTGAACTCTTTAAGTTTGAGGAATTGCTATGAGCTAAAGAAGTTGCCAAATCATTTGGGGTTATTTGGAGGCATGGTCTGTCTACTAATTAGTGTCATTATCTAAAGAGTATTCCAAACTCAGTTGGATCCCTTGAGAGCCTTAAGCGGCTGTCACTAGAGAGATGCTCTTCTCTGAGGATACTCCCAGAAACCATTGGATAGCTGAAGTCCTTAATCAACCTGCTATTGCAAGGTTCTGGAATAACTTGTTTACCAAGGACGATTGGAAATTTGAAGAAGCTTCAAGTGATGGATGCCAGTGGGTGCTCCTCACTAGGAGGAGAAGTTCCCGTTGAAATTGGAAGCCTTTCACGTCTCCACACCCTTCATCTTTATTTAAGAAGATACTTGCCCGCACAAACTCTTCGTATGCTTCCTTCCGGCTTGATTAGTCTAGCAATTGAGGGCTTATGGAGTCCTATAGAGGTAAAGAAGGATTTCCTGGCTCAGCTATGCAATTTGGAGAAATTGGTTTTGAGAAATGTGAATATCAGGGCTTTCCCCTAAGAGATTGGTTCCTTTTCTTGCCTAAAAGAAGTCCAAATCACTTGTGCACAAAACTTGAATTCCTTCCAACACTTCCCTCCAATCTGCAATCGCTCGAAGTTAATAACTTTTGAATCTTCAAAAGTAATTCCCGAGTCTTTCAAACTTGAGGAAATTGATAGCATTAAGGGATATGCCAAGCGAGGCTTAGAGAAATTGATGGCCTGGGGGATCTAATCTCCCTCCAATATTTGATCATAGATTACTGTCCTTTGACAACAGTTGGTGGTGTTCAGAATGTGGAGTCTTTACGTAATTTGTCTATCATAGCATGTGATGTTGACAGGCTACCAGAACTATCCAACCTACGGAGGTTGTGCGGACTAAATGTTTCGTACAACAGACTGCTAGTTGATGTTCAAGGCATTAACAATTTGCTCGAGCTTACCAGATCTGTCAAAACTGCAGGAGTTACACCGTCTGAATATTAGCTGTTGTGGAAAGTTGAGCCAACTTGACGGGATCAAAGAATTGGGATCGCTGGAACATATTGATATCACTAAGTGTAATGCAATTGAAAAGCTACAAAAGTTGTCAAAACTGCGGAGCTTAAAGCATCTGAAAATGAGAGGTTGCAAGAAGTTAAATCGACTTGACAGATTAAGAGAACTTGGATCTCTTGAGGATTTGGATATTAGCGAGTGCAAGGAGATCGAAAAGCTACCAAAAGTGTTGAAACTAAAGAGACCACGACAATTGAAAATGAATGGTTGTGAGAGTTTGATCCATCTTGACAGAATAGGAGAATTGGTATCGCTGGAGAAGTTGGATATTAATGATTGCAAGGCAATCGAAAAGCTACCAAAATTGTCGAAGCTGCAGAGTCTATGGAAACTAAACATGAGCGGTTGTGAGAGGTTGATCCGAATCGACGGAATATGAGAATTGGCATCACTACAAATATTGAACATGGGAAAGTGCAAGGCAATTGAAAAGCTACCAGAATTGTTGGAACTGCAGAGTCTACAGCAACTGGACATGATCAGTTGCGAGAGGCTGATCCAACTTGATGGAATAAGAGAATTGGCATTGCTAGAGTTATTGAACATGGAAAAGTGCAAGGCAATTGGCAAGCTGCCAGAATTGCTAAAATTGAGAGCCTACGATGATTGAACCAAAGTGGTTGTGAGAGGTTGATCCGACTAGACGGGATAGGAGAATTGGTATCACTGGGGACATTGGACATTAGTAAATGCAACTCAATTGAAACTTTACTGGATTTGTCAAAATGCTAGAGATTAAGGCGCTTGAGAATGAAAAGTCTTGAGAAGTTAAGAAGAGTTGATGAACTTGAGAAGTTGGAATCATTAGAAGTATTGGCTTTGAGAAGGTTGAAATCAATGGAAATGCTTTCTGATCTACTGAAGCTGCAGAGATTAAGGGGGTGGACACATGCGAGGAATCGTATAAACTTGGAATAGAAGAGTTAGAGTAAATAACGGAATTGGAAATGAGCGGATCAAAAGCAATTGAGAAGCTGCCGAGATTGTCAAAACATTACAATTTATCAGTTCTATACATGAGAGGTTGTAGTCAATTGTGTTAACTTGATGAGCTTGGGGAATTGAGATCACTAACTGAATTGGACACCAGTAGTTGCACCTCTATTGAAAATATACTTAACCTAGCAAAGCTTCAAAAATTAAGGATTCTGAAAGTGAAAGCATGCAAGAAGTTGCGCCACCTTGAGGGGCTTGGAGGATTGAATCTGCTGAAAAAAAATGGATATAAGATGGGTGCAAAGCCATTGAAAAGCTTCCGGATCTGTCACAGCTGCATGAATTATGGGATCTGAGAATGGAAGGATGTGAGAAGTTGCACTGACTTGAGGGACTCGGCTTGAAGAATTGAAATCATTGAGAATGTTGAGGATAAGTGGGCTGTCAAAGCATGCGTAAGTTACAATAGTTGGACATTAAAGCATGCAAGCAGTTGCGCCAACTTGAGGATCTCAAGGAATTGGAATTACTGGAAGAATTGAATATCAGTGGATGCAGAGCACTTGAAAAGTTGCCGGATTTATCAGGACTTCGATTAGCAAGGTTGAAGATAGAGCGTTGCAAGAATATCAGGGAGGTTCAGGGACTAGAGAACTTGATTAATCTGGAAGTGCTATATATCTCCGCCTGCAAATTACTGAGTTTACAAGATCTATCACATCTGTCGAAACTACATATCAGAAAAATGAATTAAGGACAACACCTACCGAGAGGTTTACTAAGAATTCCTTTTCACAACTCAGCCCCGTCGGCATGAGAGGAAGCTCATTCCCACACCAGTCTGCTTCGTCCCCTCTGACAAGAAAGGCCACACCACGAGGCCCATGCTCCTGAACGCAATCGGCTCAGCGAGGATTGTAATGGTCTGGTCCTTTTCTCCACTCATGATGCCAACTCTAGTTGGTGCCTTGACGAGCTTGTAGTTGTCAATGGTGTAAAATAAATAATATTTACTAATAAAAATATATAAAACGGCAATGGTCAAATGACCGTCACAACTCAGTGATATTAATATTATCAACGGTCAATTAATTTAAAAAGAGAAATAACTAATATGACAGTTTTATTAAATACATCTATATGTGTGTATAATGGACAGTTTGGAATTACTCTATATAAAGGGAGACTTCCAAGAGTTAATATTTTGCCGTCCTACTATTACTATTGACTTTTATTTATATTCTTTCGGGTTGAGTTTTGGTGAGGGAGTTTCATGTTTGTAGTCATGATTTCTCTCCATGGGCATTATATCTTGGGTTAGATATTTGTGTTGAAGCTGCGTTGTAACATTACGGGGAAAAAGTTATCCTCGAGAAAGTTTCCTGGAAAAGTCTTGCCCACATTTCCGATTTTGAAACTTTTATTCTTGGAAATTTTAATCAATGTCAATATTATTTGTGATTGACTTTATGATTATATTTGTAATATTATATGTTTGTAATTTTACTAATCTCATTTTATTTTATTTTATTTAGGCGACTGCATAAGGGGTACCAAATCGAGGCGACATTGTGTCACACGGTGATGATTACCAACCAGAACATAGCAATCATGTGTGTTATATGAAAGGGATGGCCCTGCAACTTGAGCAGCCCTATCAATGACCTGACCAAACAAAGTTGGTCCCGCCAAGGACACATTGTATATTGCCTCAGAATGAGCAGCCGTGATGCTTTCAACTCCTTCAACCTATCAAAATGAAATTCTGCATAGTGCATTCTCAAGTAAGGTACCTATTCCTTGCCTAAGAGCACATTTAACACAACCATAAAAGGGAACGGCATTAAAGATGGAGAACTTGGTCTTTGCGCCTCATGGAGAAGCACCTGTCAGAATCATAAAATTCCAACTTCCATTATAGCCTGGTCAAAACATAAAACAGAGGAACATAAGCATGCAACTCATTGTTTTAGTATGAAACAAAAGCAAATGCCTTGTTAACATGTGTCAGTTGAAGATGAGGTCAATTAGAAGTTGGAGATCATTCGAAATTAGAAACAGTGATACACAGATAAGAGAGGAGAATAAAAGGTAGAGGGAATAACTTTTGTGATGATGTATACCAGTAAAATTCACAGCAACCATGAAATTGAGATCCAATTCACTGGATGTGTAATCAAGAAAGCTAAATTGTTGCTTCTCACCGATTACTCTACAAAAGGCTGACCTTTGAGAGCCATATTATATATATGTGAATATGAAGTCATGCAACTCATAGATATTACAAAGATATTACAAACTATCATGACTATGTATGGCTAGAATTACAAACACCTTTTCACGTCCACAATTTGAAGAAGCTGGTGAAACAAAATTTGCACCCATCTTATTTGTGTGAAGATTATTTAGTTCTGCCACAGCTTTCTAGAGCTTGTTGATATAAAAGAAGAGCAAATTAACATTTATTCAGTTACTGAAGCAGTATGAAGATCTTTCAGAAGAAATGATGAAGAAAAAGGTGAACTCACATAATTCTGAATAATTTATCATTCCCTATGAATGAATGACTGCCACTCGAATAATCAAAATCAAAGCATTCAATGATTAGGGGATTCTCCTGTAAAGGATTCACAATAAGATGAATAAAAAATGAGAAGCAGAAACTTCAATAATTCTTAACTTAATCCTACAATGTCACCTAGAATGGTTGCCTTGCTTCCCAATTGTCACGTGCTGAGACTTATCGGCCTCCAAATTGGGTTCGAGATATTATTCTATTACGGATAATTTCCGTAAAAGAAGAACGAAGTTCAATTAAGAGGATTGAACATGAGAAGATAGAAGATGAGAAGAAGAAGAGAAGGAATCATATGAGAGGGAGAGAGTGATCAGCACTTCATATTTTCCATTCATACTTCTTCCATCAGTTACAAGGCTTTTATAGGCTTGCTGCCCATTGCTCTGTTCAACTGACAGGATACCAAACTAACCGATTCTTTAACAGCCAAACATTCGGTATTTACAAAGAAGTCCTATTTTCCACTTTTCCATAATTCTGCCCTTTTTCTATTTTTGCACATATCAAGACTCCCCTCCTTCGAAAACCTTGTCCTCAAGATTTTAAGTCTGGAAAACATATCTGCAAATCATGGAGAAGCTCTTGATGGCTGCCTGCAGCTCCATGAGTAATAAAGTTCTTCACTTGGAAAAAGCAAGATGTAGAATGAAGACATTGTCCAGCTTGTCCAACAAATTAAAGGAGGTCCCCAATACGAGAATAGATTCGCAGCCTGCCATTCTTCTATCCAACTCACAAATTGAGGAGTTTCATGCTTGGCATCAAAAAGAGTGTAGGCATATGGAGATAGGACAATTTCCTCTTGTGATTTTGGATCCCTCTCTTGATCCAAACATCACCATTCCAGCTTGTTCAACTTGAACTGTCGAAACTTCGAACCTTCCTCATGTAAATCTAACTTCACCATACGCATAGCAAGTATTTCACAGCCCCTTTTTGCCAAAATTAAACGTATTCCTGGATCATATGGGCATTGAATGATCTTTTTTATCATCTTGAAAATATAATGCTGAAGTCGGCTTGGTTGATAGTATAAGCAACATGACATGGTTGTTGATGAAGCTTAACAGCCCAGTTATCAAACCGCTTGGCCTTGGATTCACCAACCTGGAATATGAAACAAAAGTTCCTCGAGGCCATGACAATACTTTCCTCGCTACCCATGTCTCGCTCACTAATGGATTCCAAAGGAAATGGGTCGAGAGTAAAAGGTATTGTTGGAAAAATGGCATTGAATTGAATGAGAAATTGTTCTCATGAATTAAAAATTATATTTGGGCCTAAGTCCAATTGAATGAGAAATTGAAGGAATTGAAATGGGTTTAAGTCCATGGACTTATTGTTTATAATGGTTATGGGTTGGGTTTGTGAAAAACCCATGAAGAGGTCCAGGCCTAAAAGGGCCCATAGGGCCCAAAGAACCCATATAGGGAAATGCAGAAACTTAATCCCACATCGATTAGGGATGAGAATTTCAAAGAGTTTATAAGTTAAGAGTAGTCTTACGATAAGTAACTACTTCAGCTACAATAAACGGCTTTCTCGCGGCTCCCGCCTATGGCTGGAGGTTGCACGAGACCCGCAGCTCAGAGTCGTTGTATCCTGGGGCACACATCTTGTCATAGTTGTCTTCTTGCCTTCGAGCCAATGCATAGGCGTCCCTCAAATAGTGTGGTTGAAGCATTAGACTCATACTTTGGATTTCCTTTCGGATAGACTCCTTCCATCAGTTTACTTCGCATATATGTCTGGTGCCAATAGAGAGCAGACCCTTCCACATTCTGGCACCTATAGAGCCAAGCTCCCACCTCCTCGCCATCAAACTTGGGAAGCTTCAGTTTTCCCATACCTGAATTATTATGATGGCAACCCCCATTGTTTTCACTGTGATTCCTTTCCTGGTGCTGACCATTCGCACCTCCATTTGTAGATTGGTCCCGCATCCAATGGAAGGCCCATCGAAGTTCTTTGTTCTGGTGTTCGCTCTGAATCTTCAGATCGTTGATCTGCTATTCGTTGAGTCTGCAGTACTCCTCGAACCTTTGATCGGTATGAGCAAAGAACTCGAGGTTTTGAGTCCTGAGCTCCTTGATCTGTTGCTCTATCTCCTGAGAACGAGTCGTAGCCATGGTTGCCAGAATCGCGTTTTGATACCAATGTTACGGATAATTTCCGTAAAAGAAGAACGAAGTTCAATTAAGAGGATTGAACATGAGAAGATAGAAGATGAGGGAAGAAGAAGAGAAGGAATCAGACGAGAGGGAGAGAGTGATCAACACTTCATATTTTCCATTCATACTTCTTCCATCAGTTACAAGGCTTTTATAGGCTTGCTGCCCATTGCTCTGTTCAACTGACAGGATACCAAACTAACCGATTCTTTAACAGCCAAACATTCAGTATCTACAAAGAAGTCCTATTTTCCACTTTTCCATAATTCTGCCCTTTTTCTATTTTTGCACATATCATATTCACCAGTTCAGTCTAGCAAATTGGTACCGAAGCCCCACTCCCCACTCTCAACTACTCTTGATGTTCTCAATGATGGATTCTACAAAGTTAAGTGGGAGAAGTCATCAAAATTTCATTTCATACTTAACTATCACGGAAAATAAAACAAAATTTCTGAAATAGAAATCTGGAAACGCACGCTTTTAGAAAACAAGACTTTGTCATCCAAATTGGTACATCGAAAAGTCATATCCCCAACAGTCTTCGAAGCAATTGGCTCCTCAACAAGTACAGTAAGAGTGCCTAGGGTTTCTAGAGCCAACTTGTCCATGTTCCTCGTACAATTTTCTAGTCAAACTCCGACTTCATCTAGTCACTATCTGCCAGAATCACTGAGAAGAAAAACACGCGGTAAATATTTGTCCATAATTTTCTAACCGAAACCAAGTAAACAGAGAGGAATTACTTGTGGTCAAACCTCAGACAGCATGAAAGTAGCTTCTCCAAGAAAGACTTGATCTTTCAGATTCAAAGCCTAAAGTATAGCAAACTCACTATTTCCTTAGCTAAAAGAACACACTGATCCATAGTAGGGGACCCAAAACACGGAGAAGAAACACGACTTCAATTAGGGTTTGAAGAATTAAAGGAAGATCGAGGACTCAAGTAAAGCAAGGTGGAAGAGCGACCGGGACAACATTGAAATATCAAGCCATCTTGTTTTCTCTTTCTCTATTCTCTTCTTTTAGTTTGAACTCTATGAATCCTTCCCTAATTTTATTTGTTATCTTCACTTTTATTATGAACTAATTCCCTGTTTTTCTGAGGGGATCAATGGATTCTAGTTTGATTACTAATTTCGTATTCCTTAAGTCTTTCAGTTGATTTATGAATTTGTATCCCATCTTATTTATACTAATTCATGTTTAAAGTCTTCTATCCGATTAGCATGGATTTGAATGATTTTGAGAGATTGCTGAGCTCAAGAGGAAAATTCAGGACCATATCAAGATTAGTATAACTTAGGATAACTTAAGAGGTAGATGTTATTTATGTGGGACATCAAGAGATAGTTAGAACTTAATAAACTTCCTCAACTTCCTCGTGCTATTACTTAGAGATCGTGTGTAGGTCAGTATCTTGAAAGAGAGTATGCCCTTGTTGCATCAAGATGTGGTGGGGGAAACTTAGAAATTTAAGGGAAAACATTAAAATTAATTGTTAGCATAACGATAGATCGGTTTAGGAATAGAATTAGACGAAGTTGTGAATATGAGGAGCCCTAATTGACCGAATTCTTGATTAATTACTTTTGCAATCTTTAACTTTCTTTAATTATTTTCTTCTTATTTGAATCAGTTTACTACAAGTTAGTGCTTAGCGAAATTGGTGCTTTTTGAGAACGATCTCTTACTCATCATTATATAATTCTGCGATACATATATTTGCATGCCCTATTTTAGATATATTGCAACTAGTTTTTGACGCCACTAGTAGGAACTCTTAGTCAATTTTTTCACTGACCCTTTACTATAAACAGTAATTCTTCAAAATAACAACTCTAACTAGCTGAAATTTGACCTTGAGATTGAACTTTCATTTGATCAAAGACGTAGAGAATAAAGACGACCTCAACAATTTCAGGGTCAAGTCATGAAAAATATGCGAGGAGACAATCAAACCCATTATCGGTGGGACCAAGGTGGGGACTTGGCGATTCAACAACAGAATCCACCACTGAGGACAGTAAGACA
Source organism: Lagerstroemia speciosa (assembly GCA_037672795.1). Lineage (NCBI taxonomy): Eukaryota > Viridiplantae > Streptophyta > Magnoliopsida > Myrtales > Lythraceae > Lagerstroemia > Lagerstroemia speciosa. The sequence goes on from CM075301.1 coordinate 3,318,927, forward strand.
TTATAGACAACATCATTTTTAGAGTAGATCAAGTATTTCCAAACCGTCAGTGCAACCTCACACTTTCGGAAATAAGCCGACTACGATCCAGATGTTGCAGATAACTTGTTCCTTCAGAGGCTTACTAAATGAGGATCCCCATGCATAACTTGATGAATTTCCTTGATATTTGGGACACATTTCACTTCGATGGGGTGTCCATTGACTACACTCAGATGCCCCTTTTCTCCATTTCCTTATCACAGAATTGTGCTGTGAAACAGGTTATTATGTGTTTTGTAACATTATTCATTCTTGAAAACGGGTATAAAAAAAGGTATGAAATAAAATAAGAGAGAAATGAAAGATTGGGTTGTTTTCAATTTCAACTCACATATACAAGAAATTGTCTGATTTCCGTGGCTGATTTCCATGAGCAGGTGTGGGCTGATAGTTTTCGTGAGAATATCGGCGGATTATATGTGACGGTGTTTGTTTCGTGACTTTTCCATTAGAAAAAGTGACTTGACGGGCGTTTACGTTAGATAAAATCTCACAGTAATCTCACGGTAAACAGAAAAGCGGGTTCCCGCAGCAATTGTCTCACGGTATTTCCACGATATCCCCTCTAAATTATAAATTTATATATCACAAAGAAAGTTAAGACCTCGATCAGTCCGGCATTCCCTTCTCCGCTCCGCCGCATGCCACTACAGCTTTCCCCTGCCTCCTCCTTCAAATCAGGCCTCCTCCGAGCCCGGGCTACCCTTTCTCCGCCTTTCCTCCTCCACCATCCTCTATTTCTCCATCCGCCTCCACCGTAGCTGGGCTTTTCAAACCCTAGCATCCTTGATCAGTACTCCGGAGCTGGGCTTCTCGAGCCCTCCGTGCCAGCTCCCTATTCAGTGCATCTTCCGAACTCCTCCGTCTTTGTCAATCGTCCTTTTGCACAACCGTTCGAGATAGACCTCCGTGAGTCGTCCTCTGCTGGCGTCCCTCCTTCTCTGCTGACCTCCGTTCGAGATCAACCTCCGACACGCCTCCTCGCCTCCTCCTCCAACAGTCGTCAGCCCTCTTCCATGGCTCGTTGCCTCGGAGCCTTCTTCTACCGTGGTTTGTTGCATATGCAATTTTTAGTGGCACAATTAATTTGAAAAATTTGTTGATTAATTGCATATACAAGTACTTGTTTGATTTTGTAATTTTACTGCAGTTCATATTCTTACAGATTCCAATTTCTTTTTGAGTGTTTTATGAATTCAGTGCAGTTGATTTTATCTCCCATATTCATCTAGGTTTTCTTAAACTCACAACAAGTGATAACGGGTAGTATTCCTTTAACTCTTTCGGTGTTTCAACTTTGCCTAATCTAGGATAGCTCTGAAAGTGCAGACTCTATGTGGTTGTAACCTGAATTTTAGATGGACAATCTGTAATTATCTTTTTGGCCAAGGCAGTCGTCGTTTATAAGTGGCCAACAAAGAAACAGAGAGTGAAATTCATTGTGGTGAATCCCTGAAAAAAGGCAAAAACTTGCTATCAATTTTCTTTTAACTTAGTGGCATTTGAGATTTTCTATGGCTTTCCTATGATAAACGAAAACTTTCACTCAGCAAGTAAGTAATGCACAGATTTGGTCTCTTTTCAGATGCCTTTGATGACATTGAGAAGCTATTGATTGTGGTTTGTTAGGTTTCGATGATTCTTCCCTTATTTCTGACATAGAAGATATGTTTCCTGTGAGTTCTTCCATTCACAATTTCATTTTGCCCAAGTGTTTAAAGCAATATGCATGTCATTCAGCTCCTGTAATGGATGCTGTGCCTCATTGTTTAAAAGGTTAGACTGAACGTGATTTTAATTCCCTTGGACGCTGAGAGTTTGAAAAAAGATGCTTCCTTCAGCAGTAGCTGTGTCTTTTCATCAAGGGATTTGTTTCCAGCAACGTGATCGAGGATTTTGCAATATTCTGCTTCCCTTCTTTCCTCTGCATAATTATGCTCGTTTGGTATTTATTTTGGAGTTGAATGATTGACTTCTCATATCAAAAATTTAAACTATGACAAATAAATGCCGGTTATGTCATGTTGAGTCCTCTGAAAATTAGACAGGCCACCGAATCATGAAAGTACCTCATTGAAGAAAAATAGAATATTTTGAATAAGAGGTGCACATAAATGGTGCTTATTTTTTAGCATATAAAATGAAGAACTTTGCATACTTTGCATAACTATATTCCGGTGAAGATTCCTGGCATAAGAGGTGGTAGTATCTCACATCCAGGAAATGCAGTTGCTTGACCGGATAGTATGCTGGATTTGCAAATGAACACCGTTATCATCAACCTTGATTGGTAAAATCATTGTTATTACAGTTATGCTTTCTAATTGATCAGCAAATGAACACCGTGGAACATTGAATTGAACTGGCTATTTTGGAAGACTATTTTGGCCATTCAATGAACACCGTTGATTGAATTGAATTGAATTGACCATTTTGGAAAGACTACTTTAGCTATTTTGGGCGATGCGGTTCATTGAATTGCGGCTGTACCAGCTGTTATGTGCTGTTTTAATATTAATTATTTTCCTTTGAATGATGTAGGATGCTTAGAGGCAGGCGGTTAGGGAATTGGGTATAGAGGGTGCACTGAAGGGTTCAGAAAGCGACCCAAGTACCCGATGTTCTATTATGCAAGCATGGAAGAAGACGACGGATAGGAAGAATTACCGTACATATGGATTGGGAGCAATCTCAAGACTTGAATGTGCAATCTCGTAAGACTTGAATTCATACTGTTTATAACATTGTATATCATTTTAATTTTTTAATAAAATTATCGTTATTTATTTTCTAATTAGTAATTTCTATTTTTAATTTAATTTTATATATTAGTTGTGGAATTTAAATAAAAAGGACAAACAAAATTTCGGAAGAAGAATAGCCGGGAAAATTACAACTTCTCTGCGAGACCATCGTTAGATGTCTTCTTGCATGATACATAGTGGAGTAATTGGTTCGTCACGATTACCGTCCTCTTTTACTTTTTTCATAAAAAAGAAGTCAAATATTCTTTGCCAGATCAAATGCACGATTCTTTAGGAGTTAATGCCTTGCAAACTTATGTAGGGGTGGATTCAGTGATTGAAATCCACTGATTATGCCTCACAATACTTTTTGGGTCGACTTCTCTTCAGTTTTCCACTCAATTGCTTTACACCTTCTGCTGGCTCTCTTCAGTTTGATTTGGATATTGAATGTTTGTATTACAGGCATATGCACAAAGAAGATTCAGACAAGCAATGGGTTATTCGACTATTCCAACGTCGCTTAACTCATCCAACTGACAATATACATTCGTTTGGCTTCTCTACTTGAGTAAAGAGCTCTGGGCATTTCAATTCTTCTTATTCCTCTTTTCTAAATGCTGTAAATTGGAACGGAAACCTTATCACAGAATTGTGTTTTGAAACAGGTTATTCTGTGCTTTGTAACATTATTCATTCTTGAAAACGGGTTTAAAATAAGTATGAAACAAATAAGAGAAAAATGAAAGATTGGGTTGTTTTCAATTTCAATTTGCATGTCGTGCATTTATGTCCAATTGAATCATCCCAGCTTGGACGTTGCTCGGGCAGTCTTGGGTTTCTGGCCCAGTTCTGGTAGTTTCTTAGCTTTTCATAGCTTTATCGAAAAAGTCAGGCAACTTAAGTGTGAATATACAATTTTTGCCAACAACTCGTTTTGAATAGATTGAATTTTGTTGAAAACTTACTGAAAAGTAATGATAGTTTTAAGGGAAAAGTTTACTTTAATCCTTAACCTTTTATTATTTATCATTTTTCGTCTTAAATATTTTTTAGAAACAAATTGAGTCCTTAGTCTTTACATGTAAGAACGCTTTTAATTGACATGACATAATGGCACTTCGCTTCATAGCAATAATATCGCCCTTTTGAAACCTTTTCTTCTTATTTTATTGTTTTCGTCCTAAACCTTTTTAAGAAACAAATTTAGTCCTAGTCCTCAACCTTTACATTAGAGAACACTTCCAGTTTACATGATTAAAAAAAGAGTATATAGACGATCTCGTTCTTGAAAAATATTTTGTCCATCAAGTTCGTTCTTTTTTAATTTTATATATCATATCGTCTTTTTGAACTTTAATTGGGTTTTTTGAATGTCAATTTAGTCGTTTGAACAACAATTCGATCATCTTGAACATTAATTAAATCTGCTGCATCAACCGGGTCCTCTTAAACATCAATTAGATTATCTTGAATATCAATATTGTCTTTATTGTATTTGAACATCAATATTGTCTTTATCATATTTGAACATCAATTTAATCTTTTTTTGTACATAATACAAATTCTTCTGTTCATATAACTGTATTTTTAACAGAAAAGTTATTGAATATCAAATAGGTCATTCTGTGTATATCTTACTACATTTTAAAATTTTACCTTCATCCTTTTTGAAAAAGTCAAGGGTTACAATTTTGTCCTTCCGTCAATATATATCAATTTCCCCACTCCCCCTCATCCCGAACTACACTTGCTCATTTTCCATCATCTCACTATTTATTACCATGTCGAGGAGGGGCATTGAGGAACTTGAGGCCCTTCTTAACCACATACTTACCCGTAAAATCGAACGGACCAATATTTACCATGTCAAGGAACGGGTAGTCGAGAAGCCTACTTTGGACTTTTATCTCAGCTTGCATACCCTCAAATTCAGTAATTTTGGTGTCCATGAAAACCTTGAAATATATATATATATATATATATATCTTAAAGTTTAGAAACAATGAAATACTAAAAAGTGGAGAAATCATCTTGAAACATTAACCTAAATTTGGCAAATCATCATAAAATTTTCAAAAATTCCAAACGCGATAACTTAAAGACCGTTCAATGAAATCGAGTTTTATAAAATTCTATAGGTTCTTGGAGTTATGGGCAAGCTATGATACTAAGAATTTTACTAAAGAAGGCCTCTAAAAAAATCCACTATTAATGGTCCAACTAAGTTATTTTCTAACTTGATGAATATGTAAAAGTACTACATGTAACACTTCAAATTCTGGGTCCCATTTCATCAAAAGTGCAACTATTTGTGAGAAGATTGGGACCGGTCAGTGCAGAAGTCAATTAGGAAGTGAGCAAGAGTATTCTGCAATAGACAAGCACAATGACATAAAACAATTCCTCATCTACAGTCAGTTTACAGGCATAATAAATCTCGTATATTGAGCTTTAGTAATTTCCAAGTCACAAGTTTCGATTGTACAACTTACGGTCTTTGAGCAATGAAGATCAATTGATTGTCATAAGATATTGCTACAGTCTTTGAGCATTGAGATAATTATTATCAAGATACTTTGACGATGTTTTAGTTGTGAGTAATCCATTAGCTTATATGAGGTACCTCTACAGTCTTTGAGCCGTGCGAATAAACTGATCATCATAAGATGGGAAGGTAATTCGTAATGCCATTTACATGTATTTATAGATGGGAAGTACATCGGGCTGAGAAAAATCATTATCAGATCTGGATCTGTCATTTATTCCACCAGATGAATGTATGGTACCAATGGAGCCTTTGTCACGCAACCAAGACATGGTGGAGAGAATGCGTACATGGCAAGTACCCTCCTAATTAGGGCCTCATTAATAGCTACAGCTCCCCCACAATGATTTTGAGCTTCATGTCAAAATAGTTTGGATTATCAATCAAAGTGACAGATACCAGTTCATGTTGTCCTCTAGACACATTTTTGGATATCTGCATTTATATTTTTCTTCTATTTCAATTTGGTCGAAGAGGCAATTTCTTCTAAGATCTTATTAATGATATGATTACATTGCAGGTTATCTATATGGTTTTTTGACCTTTCCTCCTGTATATTTCTTTCTTTTTTGTTCCAAGCACTTAATCGATTAAATTATTATGCATAAAGCATGAGATTTGTCGGCTTTAGCTTATTCTATTAATGATAAAAATAATAAATTTCTTTTAGAACATGTCACTATCAAGTCGGAGAAGCCGGCAACCGTCAAGATGTTGAACAATCTTTTCTAGTAATATTACTCAGAGAAAATTCAAATATATGATTTCAATGCCACCAAATCACATATGTGTGAATTTTAGACTATTAGATTAACTTTTTGTGGTGACAAAAACAGTGAATTAAACTTAAAAAAAACTCAATGACATAAGTGATTTCAAAAGTCAAAAAAGCGTCGAAGGGAACAGTTTCCATTGAAAAACAGATGCTTTGTGGAAAATATGAGCCCCTATATAGATTTAAAAAGTCAAAAAGGCATAAAAGGCAACTTCCTTGAAAGAGAAGAAAAGCAAAATTGAATCCCAAAAGGGCCCTCTCCCTCCCCATCTCCCTCTCTTTCTCACCTTACTTACGCATCTGAGTCTCCACTTGCTGGTCTTGGCTTTCGTTTCCTCGCGAGGAACAGAAGATTGGGTGCTGCAAACAAAGAATCAGCCCAGCTTGGAATCTGCTCGGGCAGTGTCGGGTTCCCAGCCGAGCGGTTGTACCGAAAATCTGGCCACTTAAGTCTGAAGATACAATTTTTGCCAACAAGGCGTTTATGAATAGATTGGATTCTGTTGAAAACAAACTAAATTTTTTTCGGAAAGAGTTCACTTTTCGTCCTAAACATTTTCTTCTGTTGCTTTCATCTTAAACCTTTTTTAGGAGCAACGAGTAAGAACACTTTATTTTACATGAAATAATATCACTCTATCACCTTGCCTCACATCAACAGATGAAAAAAAAATTACTCTTACTACTATAAAAATTCTCCATTTTTCTTTTCTTATTTTTAAATAGTGATTTTGTCATCGATACATGTATTTGAAAAAGTACCCATTTTAATTGATAATTGCAATGGACTTGTTCGGCTTAACTTGCTCTGATATTATATAAAATTTTAGAATAAGATGAGAGGAAGAGGATAGTCATATTGAGAGATGTGATACATCGTAAACCAAACCAAAAAATTTATTATGCTAACTAACTCGAGAATTACGAGAACAGCGACCTATTTATAATCAAATATAACCAAATAAATTAGGAAACAAATAGATAAAAATATGAATCTAATGCTTAAAAACTTCCTAAAAATTAACTACCAATATGATTTTACCTCGGGTAAATTACATCAAAAAACATGTGGTTTGCTTCATTTCTCAAAAGAAGCCAAACATTTTAAATTTGAGAAATAAAATCACATAATTTCATTTTATTCCCAAATTAAACCAAACCTTTTATATCATAAAAATAAAATCTCGTAGTTTCCTTTTTTTCCCAATTTAAGCCAAACAATTCATCTTTTAAAATTAAAATCGCATTATTTATTTTACTATTAAAATAGTTCATTTAACCCGATATTCAATACTTATGTGACTCGTTTTTTATAACTTTTTCTACAACGTTGGGTAAAAGTATATTAGAAATTTTTTAAATTTATAGTAATATCTTATATAAAGTTCTCTCTTATATTTTTCACTAACTAATATTAATCTTAATTCAAGAGAAAATTCTTAAATTATTTTTCAATAAAAATCATGCTACTTTTATTTATTTGTAAGTACCTGACAAATAAATAAGTGTAATATATTGCACAAGAATATCAATTTATATTTTAATATATTAGTCAACTGTTAATAAATAAAAAAATATAAATTTATTTTTAAAATTGAAGAGTTTGGCTCATTTGAGAATAAATAAAATTACATGATTTATTTTTCAAGTTTGAAAAGTTTGGCTTCATTTGGGAATAAAATGAAACCTCATGATTT
>CM075301.1:3327232-3346848 GCA_037672795.1 Lagerstroemia speciosa
AATTATTCTTCTGACATCATTAATCACACGGACACCTAATATCCCCCTCAATCTGAAGTGCGAGGCACCACTGAGAGATTGGAGCGAAGCAAAGCATGTCGAGAACTAGAAAGACCCTTCGTAAGAATATCGGCAAGTTGGTCAGTTCGTTGGAACATATGAACACAAGACGTCCGAAGAGACTTTTTCCGAACAAAATGAACATCAAGTTCATGTGTTTTGTTTGGGCATGAAATAGCAGGTTCAATGCCAGGTAAGTGGCGAAAATATATCACACAAAACTTGAGGAGGAGTTTTGCAGATGAAATTCCAAGCTCTCCAAGAAGTTGCTGAATCCAAATAGTTTCTGCAACACACTGAGCAACCGAGCGATATTCAGCTTCCGTGTAAATCTGGCAACGGTGGGTTGCTTTTTGGATTTCCAGGAAATTAGATTGGCTCCCAAGAAAACGCAATATCCGGAAGTAGAACGTCGAGTATCAGTACAATCGGCCCAATCAGCGTTAGCATAAGCACGAAGATCCCAAGTGGAGATTTTTCAAGAAGTAGCCCATAATTAATGGTTCCAGCAGATATCTATAGACTCTCTTACAGCTTGAAAATGCGACAATCTTGGCTGATGCATAAATTGACTCACAAGGCCACAACAAAGGAATATCAAGACGAGTCATAGAGACATATTGAAGCGCACCAACTATTTGCTTGTAAAGTGTGGAGTTGGACAAAAGATCGCCCTCATATGTTGATAAATGAGCATTGGTAGCTACTGGAGTAGCAACGGGCTTTACTTGAGTAAGCCCAAATTTATGAAGAAGTTCCTTAATATATTGGCCTGTTTGAGAAAAGACACCGGGACGAGCACAACTTCAATACCCAAGAAGTAGTGAAGAAGGCCAAGATCCTTCATAGCAAACTGAGTGGACAAGCAACTCACAAGGTTATGCAATAATTTCAGAGAGTCACGAGTCACAATAATGTCATCCACATATAACAGTAGTATATAAGACCTTGAGTGGACCGAAAAATAAACAGAGAAGGATCTGCTTTGCTAGCAATGAAGCCCAGTCTGAGTAAGAATGTGCTGAATCTTTGAAACCACGCACGAGGGGCTTGTTTGAGCCCATAAATAACCTTCTTTAAGCAACAGATATGATTAGGAAAATTCGGATGAACAAATCCTAGTGGTTGACACATATAAACTTCCTCTTGAAGATGGCCATGAAGAAATGCATTCTTGATGTCTAATTGCTTGATAGACCAACCACATGAGATGGCTAAAGAAGAACTACTCGAATAGTGGTTGGTTTAATCACAGGACTGAAGGTTTGATCAAAATCGAGCCCAGGTTGCTGCCTAAATCCTTGAGCTACTAGGCGAGCTTTGTATCGTTCAATAGAGCCATCCGAGTTCTCTTTAATCTTAAATACCCATTTGCAACCCACTATGTTCATGGTAGGTTCAGAAGGGACAAGGTCCCATGTATGATTTGCCACTAAGGCATTGTATTCTTCTGCCATGGCAGCCTTCCAACGAGAATTTATGATGGCTTTGAAAACATGTTGGCACATCATGAGTGGTAGAGTGAGACAGATTGAAAACACGTCTAGGTTTGTAAATACTAGATTTGGACCGTGTTTGCATTGGATGACAGTTAGCACTAGAGGAAACCACGGAGACAGAATTGGAATTAGACATGGAAAGCTGAGTTGTCCTTGAAACATTGGGTTGAACTGGCATAGTGCAGTTAGACTGGGCAGATGGAGAGATCGATTCAGAACAAGAAAGTGGAATTGAAACTGGAGACATAGGAACCAAAATAGGAGACTCGGGAGCTGAAACGGGAGGAGACAAGTTTAATGGAAGGTTATTATTATTAGCAGAAAGAATAGGACTAACAAAGGGTATGATGACAGGTGAATGAGTAGAAGTATGCATAGAAGAGGATTCGGCAAAAGGAAATTTCGACTCATCAAACACGACATGTCGACTGACATACACTTGACCAGTGGCTCTATCTAAACAATGATAACCCTTGCGACTGGAAGCATAACCGATAAAGACACAAGGACAAGAATGAGGTGCAAGTTTATGAGGAATTCGTGAAGGAAGAAATGGAAAACATGCACAACCAAAGGTACGAAGAAAAGAATAATCAGGATGAACCCGAAGAGACACTGAAAAGGAGACAAATTGCCTAAGGTGGAAGTAGGAATCCTATTAATAACGAAAGAAAGTAGCAGTGAACACCCATCGACCCAATGTTGAGAAGGAATGCTTGCATGAATGAGAGGAGTCCGTGTTGTTTCAATCAAATGTCGAATTTTACGCTCAGCTAGACCATTTTGAGATGGAGTATCTGGGCAAGAAATTCGATGGGTAATGCCATGATGACGTAGGTAATCACCAAAGGAAGTGCTCATGTATTCACCACCACCATCAATTTGAAGACAACGAATTTTGGCAGTACATAGTGTTTCAATGAAGGAGCGAAAAGTGGCAAAGTGAGTCGATACTTCGGACTTTTGCTTCATAGGAAAAATCCAGTTGTAGCGAGAAAAATCATCAACAAAGAGCACAAAATACTTGTAACCAGAAACTGAGATAATAGAACTAGTCCAAACATCTGAGTGTATCAAGACAAGCGGGAATGATGCTCTATGACTGCTTGACTCAAAAGGCAACTTATGTGACTTGCCCAGGCAACATGATGAACAAGAAGATAGTTTATATGGAGTCTTGGACACCGAAAGAGCAGAATGAAGACAAGTTAACATCGGAAAATTAAGATGACCTAAGTGATGGTGCCAGCGATCAAGGGATGCAACAGATGCGACAAGAGCGTCAGAATGAGGCTAAATTCTGGAACCGAGAAGTGGATAGAGACTTGAACTGGATTTAAGCTTGAGAAGAACTTCTCCCGTTAGTTTGTCCTTCAAGGAAAAGGAATGCCCATCAAGGTCAATAGCACAAGCATTATCACGACAAAGTTGCTTAACGGACATCAAATTCCGAGTCGGGTTAGGCACATGATAAACAGGGGACAACAATAGTGAACGTGAAGGAGTATGAAGAAGGATCGTCCAACATGTTCAACAAGCAAATGATTACCATCACCAACCACAACTTCAGTGGAATCATGAAAGGGTTTAAGATTAAGAAGTTTACCAGGATCATTTGTCATATGAGCTGAAGCACCACTATCAAGATACCAAGTGGAGTTTGAAGCTTCACCAACGAAAAGAGTAGAGAAGGCGTCGGGTAAGTCAGTAGCAAGAAACGCATGATTGAAGCGCTGGGAGCATTGTCCAGCACCATGACCAGCTCCATTGCATATTTGGTAAGTAATTGAGGGACGAGAGCCCAATTCTCCGACTTGAGTGAATGGAGGCATATACTGTGGCCCGGGAGCTCGTCCTAGTGATTGTGCTCAAGACCTTTCTGAGATTTTCGGAGACTGAGGTACTTGAGGATTGAAGCGATTATGCTGATGCCGAGGACCACGACCACCTTGAGCTCGTCCTCGATGGCCCTTACCACGAAAGTATCCACCACCTCGAGGTTGAGTGGTAGTGGCCAGTGCATGCGGACTCTCAGATCCTGAAGAGACAGGTTTGCGGAGAAGACGTTGCTCTTGGACGAGGAGGCGTGCACGCAAGTCATTAAAGGTGATAGTCGAAAGACTATTAGTGATCATAACAACGAATGGATCATATTCCGAAGGCAGCCCATTGAGGGCCTGAACGACTAAATCCTTGTCGGAAATGGGACAACTAATAGCTGCCAGAGAATCCGCAATCCCTTTCAGTTCTCGTAAATACTCAGTAATAGTCTGACCAGACTTCTTAGAGGCATTACTAAAATCAAGCTTCAAGCCTATTTCACGAGCAGAACACATATCTATGAAGCGTTGAGCAAGAGCTTGCCACATCTCTCGTGAAGTACGAAGATCATGAACTTCTCGAAACATATCAATCGACAAAGTGGCAATTAACAAGCTCTTGACATTTGATCAGTTTTTACCCATGTAGAAGACTGGGGATTGAGAATGATGGCTCTAGAAGCCGCAGCAACAAACTTGGGTGGGCAAGGAAAAGATCCATCAACATACCCAAGCAACTCGTGACCAACGAGAATGGTTTCAAACTGTGAGTTCCAAAGAAGATAATTGTCCGAATCAAGCTTGATAGATGCAAGATTTGAGATATTTGGAAGTACCATATTTGAGGTATGCATGTTATGCGAGGGTAAAGAACAAGCGATAGCTAGAGTAGTAGGACTTGCAGAAGCAGGTAGAGATGAGAAGGATGAACTATGAATATTTGTAGGCTGAGTGAAGAATGTAGAAGAGACATTTTGGGGCTGGTGAATAGGGGTAGTGTTGGTGAAACAAGGTTAGAGGATAGTTGAATAGGATGTGCGAAAGAGGGAATAGAGCCCATGACAGGCGGTAGGGAAGTAATATAAAATTCAGGAAGAGTAACATAGGATATTGAGGAGAGAGTTGGAGTACTGATCGAAGAAGACGGAGCATTGATCTCCAAGGAAGTTGAGACTGGCGGTTGAGAGCTTGAAGACAAGGAAACATTGATTCCCTGCTCTGATACCATGTTTGATTGATTGAAGTAAAGATCAAAGGGAATATGATGAAGTTGGAGAACAGAGGGAATTTCTCACAATTGTATTTCAATAACTTGAATTACTTACAGAAATGAGGGCTGTGCCTCTTTATACAGTGGTGTTACGAAGTAATTACACATCTTACCACCTAACTAGGATAATTACAGCACAATTTACCAGGGTAATTATTCTTCTGACATCATTAATCACAACTGACACCTAATAGTATCTATATGGATCGGGTCAAATGGATTTGCAAACATGTTATCTCTAGAAGGACAAGGAAGTCGTCTTTGTTTAGCAATATGACAAGTTTGACAATAAGAAGATACATCAATTAAAGAGGCTGAATGTGTAAACTATCATGAAGTAGCTATAATTTTGTTGTAGAGGGATGGCCAAGTCACATATGCCTTATGTTACTCTTCGACGTAATAGAAAGGAAAAGAACTGAAATATGTGTGGAATGTGCTGCCCAAGGAAGTAAAGACTATTTTCAAGCTTACCACTCTCAATCATCAAGCCTCGAGCCTAGTCCGAAATCAAACATGAGTTTGGAAGAAAGTTGACAGAGTCGGGAAAGGTAGAAGTGAGTGAACTTAAGTCGAGTAAATTGAAGGAAATACTAGGAATATAGAGAACTTCATGTAGAACAAGTGAATCATATACTTGAACTCTGCCAATTTGGGTAACAAATTCTCCATTTGGCAAGATCACAGAGAAGGCATGAACACGCTTTAAATCAAAAAACAAAGAAGAGTTGCTGCAGCAGATATGGTGAGTAGCACCATTGTCAAGGATCCATGTATTTTAGAAGAAAGGCAATGTGTTACGGTGGAAAGATAAGAAGATTGCATCGCTATACCATGGACAAGCGAGAAAAAGGAACTAGCATTGTCATTGGAAGAAGTTGCAGCAGTTTCAAGTTGATCTCGAGCTTAAACACTGAGTTGCAAGCTTAGATAAGCAATTAGCTGCTGGACTTGATCATTGGTCAAATTCCTGGGAGCTGCAGTTACCGTTGCAGCTGCAGAAGGGGAAGGAGCGAAATATGGCTGTTTCTCTTGTTGAAACTGGGCCTTATTTCCTGGGCGTGGGCTGATATCCAGGAGGATATAGCTACTTGTGAAGGAAATGACAAGAAGCGAGCGATGTTAGCTACAATTTGAGATTGACATTTCAAGTTTTGTTAACCGAAATGTTCTATGGCGAATCAAATGGAAACATAAACTAACTAATTAATAATGAACAACACGGTCCTTGTCCTCGATCACCTGAGCTCATGCACGCATGGAAGTTTTTTTTTATTTTTCAGACGTTCTTTTAGGGATCGATTACAAGAGGAAAAATAAAGCACGCGTGTTGATTGGCTACGTTTCCAATCTGACCAAACAACTCATGTTCAGTCACATGGAAGTAGAAGCTGGATATATTATCATTATTTTTTTTTAAAAAAGTGAATGTATTTATTAAAAAGATGACTCCATTTTTTTCGGTGTACATAGGAGGCACATAGTATTAAAAATGATAAAAGGAAGGGGGATAAAAGGGTCATAGTATGTCCCACGGATGATATCAAACCCATGACCTTCAAGTTATTGAGCGAGATCCGTACCAACAGTATAAAACCCTTTTATCGGATGTCTCCAATATGATTACAAAGAAAAGTCACAGGCTTAAGGGAACAAAGGGGAAATGTGGCAGGACCATTAGCCGTTTGGCGTTTGCGGGGTCTTCCTCCATATACCTAGATCCTTCCTCTTGTCAAATTACTATTGAAATATCGGTAGCCAATGATTCAGAAATGCTAGTTTTTTCATAAACAAAAAAGAAAGTATATAAGCTCGAAAGGAAATAAAAGGAATGGATAGTCTCATTTAGAAATGCTAGTGTTTCGATATATATAAAAAAAAAACTGTGGAAGTTTGAAAGTAGATAGAAACTAGTACTAGGATTCCTTATCTCTTATTGATTCTGATTGGGCACTTTAAGTGTATTAAGGCACCAAATTAAGGGTCTAGTAAGACATAGAGTGAAGGGAATTAATCGTCATTTAGGGATCCGACCTTAATAAGGGCTCTTAATGAACATTTTATCCTTTTTTTTAATGGCCCGATTCAATGCATTCAATGTTACTTTAGGACTTTAATTTCCAGTTCACCGCCATTAAGTCATCAGTCCTCTCATTCACTATAAACAGGACCTTCATCCATGAGTTCCAGCACACCTCTTGAGCATTCTTTTCTCTCTATTTTCAAGCATAGTTTTCTGGTGGTTTCTATTTCGGTGCGGTTAGCTCTCGAGGTTCGGGTCACGTGCAGCTTCAATCTCTCCTCAGTAGTTGTATCCTAGGAGACTCACGTCCACGTTTCCTTGTCACAACCGAAAGGGGACGAATAAGTTTTAAGGAAATTGTGACCGCCATAGGTCTCGATGATCAGCAATATTTTCACACTATTGTATTTTTTATTCGATTATTGTTTATTTCTATACTACAATATTTGTAGCACGACTTCATGTCGAGATAGGAAAATTATTTCTACTTATATTATTCAATTTGTAATTGTATTCAATTTATAACATGTAAATATGCTCATTTGTAAGGATGATAGTGTCTGGGTACCCTGCATTTTTCATGATACTTAGAGTTTACCCTATCTAAGATCGATTCTTTACATCTTGAAATTGGATCCTATCCTAATGAATCTTGGAACCGAGCCCTACCTTGAACTTGCAAGATACCATATGTTACGGATATCATATTTGAACCTATTTTTTTTTCTTTTACTTCTATAATGCATATTATTTCAATATTTTGCATACATTTAATAGTTATAAAGTATCATCATTTAAAGAAATTATATGATTATTATGATTTTATTTTATAATAATCAAATATACTATAATTTTTAGTACATTTCAACATATTTAATTATTATGTATTATTTTTTTTTCTTGAAGAATTATTATGTACTATTGATTTATAAGTTGTAATGATATTTTTTATACATGATAATCTCATCAAATGTGTATAATTATTGTGTCAAATGAAAACTCATTGAGTTAGAAATACAATTGTTTAAACAGTCGCTTGATTATTGAAGTTCAAATGAAAAAATTATGAACCATTAAAATTAACCATGTGCATCATTTTTCGGTAACAGATTATGGTTCTAGCTCCACGTACCATGTATGTCATAACAAGAACCCAAATCGAAGTCAGCTAGTTCTTTATTTCTTCACTCGGAACCCACATGAATTTCATTGAAATTTATCCAAAATCAACCCAATATGGATCGATTTTTATTAGTTCATGGTTTACGCTATACCGTGTATGCCCCTTTCTAATTTCTATTAAATAGATACAATCTAGATGGTGGAAATTTGATGAATATCTAGTTGAACTGCTTCAACCAGAGAAGAAGACACCTGGCAGAACAAAAGAGCAAAGAAATAAGGATTTGGTTACTATTTGGCTAGGGATGTGGGCATGAAAGGTGGGTCTTAACAACTAAAACTTATGCTTATTCAGCAGTCCGACAAGTGTCAACTGTATATGATAGTTATCCTCCAGCGCACCATTAGTTATTCCAATCAATAGCATCACCAAGAAACCTTTACATTTCTAAATTGGAAATCAATGAGATCCATTAGTTAGTCCAATCAATGGCATCATGAAGAAACTTTTACATTTCTAAATTGGAAATCAATGAGATGGAAGCTTGCGAATCAACTGGAACTGCCAAGTAGTTAATGCGAAGTCACCTAAAGTTAGCCATCTCCATTATTACATTTGCCTTTTCATGCTCACTCGTGTATGGCTACAACTGAGAGATAAGTCGCTCCCTCATCTCGCATGGACAAGAGTGTTTCGATAGCCACGAAGTCTCGGGTACAATAATGATATCGTGCAGCGTCACGAGTTAATAAGAATTTGTTAAATCTGTAATTTTATGATAAGAAATTTAGATTGTAAAACATATATTTGAATCCTCCTTTTCATGTCAAAAAGTTAGAAAAATTATTAAAAATATTAATAAAAATGAACGGCGAAACGGTGGCACCACATCAGTATCGTCACGTAGTGTCACTGGTCAATGAGAATTTGATGCATCTGTAATTTCATGATAAGAAATTTAGATTGCAAAACATATTCTCAGACCCTTCATTTTAGAGCTGAAAATTTTGAAAAATGTATAAAAAGCTAAAATAAAAATTAAAAAACCCTAATAAACTCTAAAAAATTTCAACATCAATTAGCAAAAATTAGCGAAAAGGTGAAGATAATGCCAAGAATGGCCGAATATTGGTCTTTTAGTATTTCTTAAAGTCTTTAGATTTGTTAGTACAAAAAAAATGAGTTTGAATGTATGTTTTGCAGTCTAAATTTTGCATATGCAACGAACTTCTACTGGTCCGTGATACTATATAATAATATTGATGGATGCTATCATTGCATCCAAGACTTCCCCATTAATGGAAGTGGAAGTTTTTAGTTACAGAAAGACTTCGTTGGTGATTCAACGGCTGAATCATTTTGCTTTACGACAGAGCATAAGGGGACAAACTCAATGTGCTTCCATGGAAATGTTGTACGACCAATCTGAGGGAATGACGTCCTCCACGCCAACCAACGACCCTGGTGGTGCAGTTTTGGATAGTCTTCGGAGAACTCTTGAGTTTAAATTTTTATAGGCGCATTTATTGTAAGTGGAGGCTTCATACCTCTCGAACCCGTGAAGTTCGCTTGACTTACCTGACACACGTGATTTGGGACCATTGCGTGTGCCCCGAAGAG
The DNA here is from genome assembly GCA_037672795.1 of Lagerstroemia speciosa. Classification (NCBI taxonomy): domain Eukaryota; kingdom Viridiplantae; phylum Streptophyta; class Magnoliopsida; order Myrtales; family Lythraceae; genus Lagerstroemia; species Lagerstroemia speciosa. The sequence goes on from CM075301.1 coordinate 3,336,648, forward strand.
GAGCTATCGCAACCACCGCCACTCGCACTAGTCGAGTCCAGAAGGTACTCGGGTATCTCAATTATTAAAAAAAAAAAAAAAACAAATGTCCTCCAGGCCAATTGCACATTAATGTGATTACTCTCAGTCAAACAATTTTCAAATAAATTTTAAGACATTAATTATTTATTATATACTGCGTATTTAATTAATTATGATTAATCCCGAGGTAATGATTTTACATTTACGATGAGATCATATAAGTAAAACCTAAAATCTCGTGAATATTTACTTTAAAATATTCAAAATCGTAGAATCAAATAGTAGGATCAATGATCCGGTAAATTTTATTTTTTTTCCTAGGTTTAAACTTAACTTTCCTAGGATTTTACGTCTAGGAAATCGATTTTACAATCGAATGATTTAATTAAAATTCTCAAAATCCAAATAATTATCACATGTTGTAACACCAATTTTGAAGTAAGTCCATCCAAATAAGTGTTAATTGGATAACATTATTAGAAGTTTAATAATATTAATTAATAATTATTTCGATTTATTAATTATAAAACATTGGGACTTCGTAAGAAGTCGAATGGCCTACACAATACAAATATTTTTCATAACAGAACTTAAATAGTTTGAACTCTGCATCAGCTGGCTGAATTTGTGCTAACATGAAATACAATCTTAATATTCATACTATTATTGGATGATGATATTATTAAATTAATTATAGTTTGGAAATTTTAAAATTAAAATTGCATTTCTTCAAATCAATTAATAAATTTTCAGTCATCAGGAGTGAAATTGCATTAATGAATTTCAATTAGAACATGGATTATATCGAAGAAATCGCTGAGTTTTTTAGAAATAACAATTCTTGAAATTTAAAGTTAGCTATATCCAGATTTCAAACATTATCGTGTCATCTTTTTGGGATGTTTGGTATCTAGGTGTGCAAATTAAAATTGGGAAAATTGAAAATGGACCCAATCTGAAAAAGAAAAGATTTTATGGGTCCCGGAATAAATTTAGAATAATTTTACATGAAAATCAGAATGAAAAATTCGGAGCCCGACCCAAAAACTCTCATGGAGCGTGAAGCTAATAACATCTCGAAATCATGTAAAAGTATATCGCTATATACAATTATCTATCATATTATTAAATTTTGACCATACAAATAATATATTTGATATTTTTAAAACTTAAATATTAATTAACATTAATATTCTTATCTTATTAATAATCTGAAAATTTATAATTATTATTTCTCTAATCAATTTTATTTTATTATTATATTAAAAATTGATGTCCGAAAAAATTAAAGTCAAAGCAGATATTTTTATAAGTCCTAAATAACTCTCAATATGTATTTTTACACTTAAAAAATTCGATCAGAAAATTTCAGGCGGGACAATTTCCAAAGAAACCACCCAACTTTACCCATTTACACCCCGAATCCTGTCTGCTGCAGCTATGGTCTGTCCCTGAGGATGTGATAAGATGGGAACAATAATTGAAGAAGTTCAAGTGTGTGGGCTCAATCATCCGTGTCATGCTCAAGCAAGTAAGCAAAGAATCAGATGCGCCGTCGATGTCATTGAAAATTATTCGACCATCTAAGCACGAGGATACATATACATATACATCAGTTAAATCGTAACGAATAAGGTAATGAGCTATGTCTCAGCAAGAAGACAAGAGCTATGTCCCAGCAGAGAAAATTGCTCCGCCGTGTCACATGCGATAAGGATCTAAACCCCAAGCAAGAAGACAAAACCATGTCTTCAGATCAAGTGCCGTACGACTTCTCATGTTACTAACATTTGAATTATAGGTGTTGGGAGGTTATCAATAAGTGTGATCTGTACATGTGACTGATAAGTTTTGAAAATGTGTAGCTCCCAAAAAAACCAATTGTCCAGACAGTCTCTTGAGTAGAAGATCGTATCGGATACAGGGGGTGACAAAGGCGTCAGACGTCGAGATTTCCAGCTTGAAAAGGAATGGTTTAAGTATGCACTGGACCTAACTTGGGATTTTAATCATGTTCGAAATTGGAGTCGTCCTTAAAATGGTTTATTAATGCCGTTCAGGCACTTATGTCACTTAGTGATCATGGATTTAACCACATAGACTTTTACTGGTATTGAATCAAGGCTTGAGTGTGGAGGTACTGCTATGTGTACTGAAACTCGCAAATCGAGATACGTCCGAATATTTTACTCATCCATAAGTTTAGGTCATTTATTTTCTTGCACTTTAAGTCATCTAGTTGTTACCCTGATCAAGATTCAAACCGATGGTCTACAGTGTAATTTGATAAATCGTACCACGGGCTTATCATGTTGCCACTCACCCTAATATACGTGCAAAATGTAAACAATTATACTACTATTGTGATTACACGTATTCATTAACTTCCACACACACTATCCATTCCTTGCATTAGTCCACGCAAATACATGAATTTTTCCCATCCCCCATCTAATCAACAATAATACACATCAATCAAGCTAAATGGAGTGAATTTCTATAAAGACCTAAGATTGAGGACCAATACTAAAGTTTCAAAAATATAGGGAATGATAAGGAGGAGTTATATCATGTAAGGACTTGATTAGAAATTTCAGAAAAAAAATTTGTCTATCTCTGAAATATTCAAAAGTATCCCAAGGGCCAATTTGGAGCATTTCACAAAGTTCTCGCTTCCGGTGTGGGGACTATCACCACCCAACACGCAAAATTGTATTTTTTTTTAAAAAAAAACCAAATGGGTCGAACGGTATGATTAGACGCTTTTTTTCACATGTAAGGTTTCAAATTAAGAGTATTTGTAAATAGAAAATAATTCGTAGAATTTAAATCATATAAATAGAGAAAATTTATGATTATATGAACTTTTACGATTATTAGTTTAATCTAATTTGATACGATACAAGAGCTGAAAGAGCATAATTGTGCCATTTATGAGGCATCGTATCGTTCCTTAAAAAAATAAGCTCTCATCGCCCCTGTCCTACCCTTTTTAGTATGAACCCATTCCCCTTCTAGCTTATTCCGATATATTCGTTCAATCAGAATTCATCATTTATATATTTGTCTAGTTAATATTCATCATATATTAATTTTTTTTATATTTTTAAGGAAATAAAATTTAATAATTATATACGTATAATCATTGATTACATGTTAAGTTTTAATTGGACGGATATAACACGTCATATTTGACACGTGGTATGATCACTCCACTAAAACTAACACGTCATATTTGACACGTGATACGACCATTCCACTAAAATACTATGACTTTTAATTGACAGGGCATTCGAATTCACACTCGGAAGCGAAAATTAATTTCAAAAAAATTGAAAGATTTTGTAATTAATGTGTGTGTATATGTGTGTCTATATCTATATATATATAATATCTGTGTGTGTGCCGACAGCCTCCTTTTTTTTTTTTTTTTGAGTCTTCAAAAAATATCACGGCACTCAAAAGAGATTAGAAATGAGGAGTCCAAAAGAAAAGCTTAATACGAAAGTTAGAATCTTTCATAACTAGGTGAATGACTGTCACAGTTACTGTTCTTTTTCTTTTTTTACTGAAAAAAGATATCAAAATTCACGTTAAAAAAAGGAAAAAACTTTGGGAACTTTTTCGGATTTGCTTTCTGGGTTGCGCTCGAGCACGGGTGCTTTCCAACCCAACCCGGATCGCAGGGCAATGGATGTCAACTTAACAGGTTCAGGTTCAATGGGCGGTTTGAAATTGAGTTTGACATCACATGAGCAGTGGAGCTTTCTTCCTGTGACTTCTCCCCTGTCCCGTGACCAGGACGGGGTGAGGCGCGATGCATGTGCTGCGTAACGAATTCCTCCTTCCGTGGCAATATACGTAGTTGTCTGTCCGGGCAGGTAGCTGGCAGTCCACTAAATTAAAAGACCGATGTGTTACTTTAATCGGAAAGTTCAACTCAGCCGCATTCAATTCTTGATGTTGATGTGAGATTAAAATAATAATCAATTTAATTCTTTTTTAATATGGTCTGCTACGTTTCTTTTTCCTCTGTCTTATTTATTTATTTATTTATTTTGATTTTTTTTTGTCTTTTGCCGTATGTGAAATCAGCTGGTTGTTTATAGTTCGATTTTAATCTCAACAATTTTCTCTTTTATTCTTTTTGTTCTGAATCTTTTTTTAAAATAAATTTAATTCTCAACTTTTTTATATAACAATACTTTTAATTTTTTATTATTTTAATATTAAATATTGATGCAAGGTAAAGAATAATAAAATAAAAATCTATAAAATTAAAGAACTAAAAGAGAGAGAGGCCATCCCGGAGCTTATTTTATTGTTGTATTAATTTGTCGGTCTCGGGTATGTCGAGATTTTTTATAGGGATTTGAATTTCTCGGATTGATTTTTCTGGATCTTGAAAATCACTTGAGTTTTGTATGGGACCCAAAAACCCAATTTTTCACAGTCGATTTTTTCTTCAAATTGTCACTTGAACTTGTTTTTCAGTCTCCCTCAACAGTGATAAGCAATCCTAAAAAGGGAATGGTGATTACTGGTAAATCTCTCTGTTCATCTCTCTTTTTTAATAAAAAATATTTATTTATTTTTATTGTTACCATTTAATCTATATTTTAATTTTAAAATAATAAAAAATTAAAAGTGTATTTTTTTGAAAATTTGAGAGGCAAATTTGTCAAAAAAAAGTTTGGGATAAAGATAATTAAAAAAAGAAAAGTTGAGATTATAAAGTGTATTTTTCCCTCCCAAGACCTAAGTTCCGGTCCCTTACAAATCAACAGTAATTTTCTCCTCTTTCATAAACAAATAAAGTAAAAAAATCAAAATAAGTTCCTAAAAATAGCTTGGGGTCCTTTACCTTATTTAAAGATTTCAATTTGAATTTTTATGAATTTATAGATTTTACTTCACTAGAGTTTTATCGTTATTGAGGAGATCCGACTCAAATTGAATTAGTAAAATCCGTTAGATTTCAAGTGGAGCAAACGAAAAAAAGTTAAAAATTAGAATATCATTAACCAATAGAAATCAGTCACACCAGCAGATTTATATAAAAAGGTGTTAAACATTACATATTACAATATTTTAAGTTTTTTCAGAATTTTTATTGTAATAATAATGGATTTATTATATAATTTTTTTTATTTTTTAAATTTTAATACGTGTAAAGTATTGGCCAACGACCCCTCTCTCAAGCTTCCCATGCTCCCGCCCCCTGGATTTCCTCCGCACCCTCCTTCCAATTTCATCAACCAATCATATGCGCCCACCGTCTTTCCCTCTTTCCCCTCCACTGTTCCCTCTCTCTCTCTCTCTAAACACAGTGGAGCCAACTTTTCTCTCTATTTCTAGAGCTCTCTAAATAAACACCTCTCTCTCTCTCTCTACCTTCTCTCTTCTGTGTCAAGTCCAATCTCCTCCTCTGGTTGATGGTTTGGTCTCATCTCCGCTCGTATTTCTTTTTCGACGTCTTCGCCACCCTTGAGTTGGAGCCATTTCCGGCGACATTACGAGCTCTCTATCTCACTCTCTGCGTTCCTTCGAGGATTCCGTGGCAGCGCAGCGCTTTGTGGTTTGGCTGCCGTCTTCCGGAGAGCTCTTGTAAGCATCCTTCGCATTCTCTTTGAAGTTTAACTTTTCTCTCTTTCTCTTAAATTGTTCGATCGTGTTCAGATGTGGAGAGTTCTTTCCGTCTTCTAGTTTCTCGCCGGAAGTTTGTGCGATGGAAGTTTGCGTTTAATGCTGAAAAACGAGAAGAATGAAAGATGAACATCAGTGTTTGATTTCAATTCATATATGAATGTTCCTTCCCGCCATAGTGGGATGCGAATGGAAACTAAAACGCAAATAATTGATTTAAAACAATTTGGTAGTAAGAATGGAAGCTGGAGGATGAAAATGCGAAGTGAAGAACTTGAAATCGAAGGTTTATCCCGTTAATACTTAAAAGGAGTTTTTTTTTTCCCGTTAAGTATTTTATATTTCATTCCAGAGTTGGCATTGTTTTAGTCATCTGTTTCGTTCCTGCGTGTTGATAATGGGAAATTTTAGTCCGATTGAACTCCATCTTCGAGCAGCTCTCCGCCGCTCTATCTTCGTGTGATTTAGACGTTCCTAATCTTTATTATTTCGAATTTGATGTTCGTGCTAATTTCTCATGTTTAATGCAGAGCTCATATGCCTTGTGGGATCCAGGGCCTTAAGAGATGGATAGCTGTGGAGCATAGATTCCATTCTGTAGAGCTCTCTCATTCCCTCACTCTCTCTTCGGACAAACTTCCTGGATCGTTTCATAAATCACTATACGTCGGATACTTGATACCTGAATAAAGAGGTTGATACAATGGCTCCACCATTAGACGCCGTTGTATCCAAGGTCCATTTACTATCGACATCTGATCATGCCTCTGTAGTGTCTCTAAACCTCTTTGTGGCGCTTCTTTGTGCTTGTATTGTCATTGGTCACCTTTTGGAGGAAAATCGGTGGATGAATGAGTCAATTACTGCTCTTCTCATTGTGAGTTTTCTGGACTCTTGGTACCTACTGGGCTTTCTCTGATTGCCATAGTCTAAATGGTTTTCAATTAATTAAGAGAATTAGTCGATTAATTCTTCTTTTTCCATCCTCTTCTTTCTTGGATAATTTGACGCCTAATGAAATGTTAATCTGCTAGTGATATCTCCTGTGCAATTTCAGGGTCTATGTACTGGTGTCGTCATTTTGCTGACCACTGGGATGAAAAGTTCTCATCTTCTAGTGTTCAGTGAAGATTTGTTCTTTATCTATCTGCTACCACCTATTATATTCAATGCAGGGTGAGTTAGCTTTTTGGTGATCCTCTTGCCCACTGAATGTGGCCGTTTTCTTTCTCCTATAGTTTTATATTAGCAAGGCTTGTGTTAGAATTCAAACCTGTTGCTCTGACTTTATCAGAAACGAAATTGTGCTTTCTGTCTGGTTGAAGATGCTCTGTCAGATCATAGATGTAGAAGTTGCGCGCATATTAATTTGAGGCGCTCTAAATATTTTGTTTGTTTATGCCAAAATTAAGCTTTGCAGAGATGTTCGTCAGGGATTGATGACCCTCCTTTAATTAGATTTTTCTGATGGTTATTTGAGGAGTTTCATCATTTCTTTATGAGCTATGCTTATGCTTTTGGCTAAATGTTATTCCTGCTGTCTCATTTCAGGTTTCAGGTGAAGAAGAAGCAATTTTTTCGAAACTTTATTACTATTATGTCATTTGGTGCGATCGGTACATTAGTATCCTGTGCAATTATAACACTAGGTATGCCGAGAAACATGGGAATATCTTATTTTGTATATTTGCTGCTTCCATTTTCTAATGCCCTAGAAAGCTGGGGATAGATAATTCTTTTTTAACTTTTGATTTCTTAGGATTTGATTATAGTTTCATTCAAATCAGACTGCTTAAAGCAAAAGCCAGTCATACCAAAATCTTTTCCAGGAGTGAAGCTAGTTAAAGTTTACATCTTTTCCACTGATAATTGATATATGATGTTCAACACAGGTGTGACACAGATTTTCAAGAGGCTCGATGTGGGTTCGTTGGACGTAGGGGATTATCTTGGTACTTGTTCAATTCTCAGAATTTTTTCATCAACATTCATGTCTCTACCATTTGCAAGTATGATTACTAAGTTGGATCTAACAGATTTCATCTCTTTTTCTTTTTTGTAATAATTTAAGCAATTGGTGCTATATTTGCTGCAACGGACTCCGTTTGCACCTTGCAGGTACTGCACATTGCATAATACTTCATCATTAAATTTAATCTGTGAGAAGAAGAAAAACAGAAATATCACCGCTGATCTCTCTGATGTCTTGCAGGTGCTCAATCAAGACGAGACACCACTTCTTTATAGCTTAGTCTTTGGAGAAGGTGTTGTTAATGATGCAACGTCAGTAGTGCTTTTCAATGCGATCCAGAGCTTTGATATAACAAATCTCAGCCACCGAATAGCCTTGCAGTTTGTCGGAAACTTCTTTTATTTGTTTGTTTCTAGCACTTTGTTAGGAGTGCTGGTGAGTTGCTCGCTCTTTATTTCTCTTTCTCAGTGGTAGAATGTTCCTTAATGCGGAGAATAATTTAATATTTTAACATGATATTGCTTTTTTTGTTCTGTTCTTGTAGACGGGATTGCTGAGTGCTTACATAATCAAAAAGCTATACTTTGGCAGGTATACTATCACCATCAGTTTTTAGTTTGAGCATCTCGTCTTTTTGTGCAGTAGCTGCCCTGATCGCTTAACCTCCTTTTTCTATGTCTGGAGAGTTTGGTAGACGTGCTTCAACCCTGAAATTTACAAACCATTCTAAAGCATGAAGATGGCATTCGTTTGCACTGCACAAATGTTTGGCCAATGAGCCACAAACAACCCCTGTCCTTGTTTTGCTTATTTACCGGTGCTTGATCCCTCAACTAGGTGTCATCCCACTAAGGGACTAGGGGTTGTGGACTCTACAACCGCATACACAGAATGCCGTGCTATAAAAATTATTTTTAGTCTCTATAGAAGTGTTTTCATCTGAGCATTATATATAGAAAAGGGATCATCCAAACAACACGTCTGGGACTCGTTAATTTTTGGCTTTACAGTTCCTTGCACCATTTCCACGAGTTGCTTTTAAGTGTTATATAATAACTAATTATATTATAAAATGTAAATACTTTGTGACACCGATTCATCCATAATTTCAGGCACTCTACAGATCGTGAGGTTGCACTTATGATGTTGATGGCATACCTTTCATATATGCTGGCCGAAGTAAGATTTCCTGTACTAGATTAACGTTGCTTTTCCTTGGGCTCTGAACCTTTCTTGTTGTAATTCCTCCATGTGGCTCGTGCAGCTCTTTTACTTAAGCGGCATTCTCACAGTATTTTTCTGTGGAATTGTGATGTCCCACTACACGTGGCACAATGTGACTGAAAGTTCGAGAATCACAACCAAGTATGTGTCATGAAACTCATCCAGACAAATCCCAGGTTTTATAAGTGCAGCGTTGAGTACGCTTTAGAGTCCATCTCTGTATAGGTTCCTAATACTTTCCCTATGACTGACTATCTCAGGCATACCTTTGCGACCTTATCATTTGTTGCTGAAATATTCATCTTTGTCTATGTTGGAATGGATGCTCTCGACATCGAAAAATGGAGTTTTGTCAGCGACAGGCAAGTGTTACATTCCCGAGTTTTATTTCTTTATTTGCTATCCTAATTCAACTTCTGAAAGGTTTTCCTTTCGGTGGTTTCTCTCATTCGTGCAGTCCTGGAACTTCGGTTGCTGTGAGTTCTGTGTTGCTTGTTCTGGTTCTAGCAGGAAGGGCAGCTTTTGTCTTCCCACTGTCCTTTCTATCCAACTTAGCCAAGAAATCGCCAAATGAAAAGATCAGTTTCAGGGAGCAGGTATGTGTTCTTGCATCTCAAGATTTCCTGTGCGCTCGATGAGAATTGACCAACTGTTCTCAAAGTTCTCTCTCCATTGATTGTCGTGTTTAGGTGATTATATGGTGGGCTGGACTTATGAGAGGTGCAGTCTCTATGGCTCTTGCATATAACAAGGTAAGTGCTACTAGTCCATCTTCTCTACTAGTCGAGATCATAGTTCAAGTCCATTCTATGTAAAATATGCTAGAAGAGGGCTCTTTGGACCTGGATCTAGGTAAACACTGACTTTTTAAACTATATTAGTTGTTTGCTAGTGCTGTGTTGACAAAACCAACGTTATTACCTGTTATTCAGTTCCCTGGTATATTTGCTTTGTTAAATATGAAAGCACAACCCAAAGGTTAGCTTAGATAGATAGGACTTACATTTGCTTTTTACGATAAAATACACGATGCTGAAGATTTGATTTCCTTGAGCGCTTACTTCTTGGTCCACGTGTGCGCATCGCACATGGCATTACCTTAATCCATGGGCAGTTTAGGACTTATCTGAATTGTAATTATTGTTGCCTCCTTTTTATTTATAAAAAAAATATGGACGACACTAAACAAATGATTGGAAGATACATGAGATTCATCCTAAAGAATAAGCCTCGCATCTTAATGGTCGAGCTTATAGCATAAGCTGGCTAACACCTGGAGTTTCCACTTCTGGTTGCAGTTTACTAGCTCGGGACATACTCAACTGCGAGGAAACGCAC
>CM075301.1:3347348-3394770 GCA_037672795.1 Lagerstroemia speciosa
ACCCCGGCTCACACTGTCCACTACTACTGGCGACGGTTCGATGATTCCTTCATGCGCCCCGTTTTCGGGGGCCGGGGATTTGTTCCCTTCGCACCCGGCTCCCCGACAGAGCGGAGTGTCCATCAGGGCGAGTAAGTTAAAACCATGTTTCTATTGCAGTACCACGCGAGATCTAACCGCACGTTTTACTGTATCTTGTAACCTTAATTATAGTAATTTATGAAATTGCTTAGGAAATAAATTTTCTTAGTTATAGTAATTCTCTTCTCTTCTTGGGAAAAGTTTTTCTATGATACGAATTTCGAGCACAGTGATGAAATTGCTTGTGCTAACCTCCCCATCGGTCACTATGCGCGTCCACGATTTCTTTCGTATGTCTAAGCAAACTTGAGTCTCCATTTGGCGATTGAATTTGCGTTTTTGTCCCCCTTTTTGAGCAATCGACTAATATTGCACCCAAAAAAAAGCGAAAAGGCACATTTCATCTCAATCTTTTACTTTTTTTTTCAGTTTATCCTAAATTCTTCAATCATGTGTATTTTTGCAACTTTAATTCTACCGCTATTTTTTTGAACAAAAATGTATTTTTGATGAAAAATAATATTTTATTTAAAAGTATGTTTTGAAAATTAAAAGAAAATAGGGAGAAAAATAAACGAAAAGGAAGAATGGCGACGGACCATCGTCCTCCAAAATCAAGACTCATTTCATGAGTTCGACTCATTTAAGAATTTCTGTATGTGGCAATGGTCTCTTGACATATGAAATAAATTTTGGGAAATGATGTGGGCAGCATCACACAGTATCTATCATCTCATGTGCAGGTGTACTTCTGTGGATGCTAAATTAGACCGTTGGCAACTGCATCGCTACAGCGTCTAGGGTAGGCACTTGAATTTCGTCTTGTTCCCCTTCCCTGTAAAACGGATTAGCCGACGAGATTCGACGGTCCAGTTATTGCACCTCATGGGTACTATTCCAATAACCTGGACAACTAGTTTCAACAATACACGAAAAATGCCAATGAGATGGCAGTAAGGATAAATGACCTAGACAAGTACGATATGTTTACAATTAAACAAGAAAAACCCGAACATTACGCAATGGGATGGCTAGACCGGCACTTCTAATGCTGAATTAGCACTGTGGGCTGAACTCGGGCGTCAAGCTAACCTTTAACACAATGGCCCAGCATTGCTCTACTGGCCAAACTTGTCCCCCAAGTAAACCGAACAGCTGTTCATATCACCCCTAAGCTGAATGATTGAAGGCGAAGTTACAATAGATGGCAAACACCGCGGACACGATCCCCAACACGATCCGAGGAAAAGGGGGACAACCAAGAACACTTTACTTAGTAATGATCCGGCAATGTCCGAGTCCTATAACAAATTTTTAGATTTCTAAGATTGGCAGAATTCTTTTGGAATAGGGATCTGCTTTTCTTTCTGCAGAATGCCATTGCATGTCTTAGGGGTGGAGGTCCGCCGTCCCATTTTTTAATTTCGAAACAGGTAATCGAGAAGATCACTGGACTGTTGCGACTCTCATGCTCTCAAGAATGTGCCCGGAACGGTAGCTTCAAATCTAGAACACCGATACAAGCAAAATCCACATCCATCAACATTGAAAATTGAAACCCTGACGTGAACGCAGCAAATCTATACCCTGTTTAGTTTTCACTACTCAACTCAGTGTGGTTATCTGTACAAAATGACATTTGACTAGCAGTATATGTACAAATGCAATAGACAATCCAATCTAACTGCACAACTAAACTGAGTGTCATTTACCTTCTCTTCCAATCTTGGAACAGCATCAACAGCAGTCCAGGTAGAGGGGCAGAATCTGCAGGGACAGATCTGAGTCTGAGGCAGACAGCATTTGGAAAATTCTAGCATGTCTTTCCTTCCAGATTCCAATAGATTCCATCTGGAAAATCTGTAGTTTTTACATAAGATAAAGGCCCTCATGTTACATTCAACGTTCTAGCACTGTTATTCCATTAAGATTTCATAGTGAACCAATCAGCAACTAGATTTGCAGGGAGGGGAAAGGCAAAAAACTTGCTCAATGCTGTTTATTCCAACAGGCAAGGGGAATGCTGCACCGTAATTTCGACCAATCAATAACGTAGCAAACCATAACCAATGGACAGATAATTGTAATGTAGGCTCCACACTGTTTCTAAAGCTACAGCTATGTTTAAAAGTTTGAGCAGCTAGATATCCAGCCAAACTAATTACAGGCATAATCACATTAATCTGCATGTTATGGGAAGGAATAAAAAGAAATGTGGAATCGTAGTTAGGGTAACTTACAATCTTAGTGATCAGTTGTTAGTGTTTGGGACTCCTGTAAGTTAGCTTTTTCTACGTCAGGCGGCCACGCTTGTTTATATGCTGTGGCTGGGAAAGATTATCTGTTATCGGGCAGCTTGGGGGTTGGTTCTTCATGCCTTGATGAGGATGGACCTTTGTGGCTGTCACGGAGTTGCAAATAGAAAGCAGACTGGCATCAGCAAGTCTACCATTTTACCATTAACTAATGAAAAAGAACCTGTATTGGTAGCATCAAGACAACTAAGCATGCGCTTAGAAGCAAAACTAATGCTAACTAATAAAGACAAACTAAACCTCTGCAGATGTCAGTTAGGCAGCAGCCATTAGAATAGTTGAAGTCGTTATCTAAAAACACTGTAAGATTCCATCAGAGACCTTGATAAAACTTTAAAGCAGAAATGCTCATAGAACCATTCATATAATAGCTTCTGAATGCAAAGGGGACTTCATGGCACTAACTAAAGGCTCAAAAAGAAACAGGGGACCGCAAGTGACTGACTGTAGGACAGATTTCATATGAGCAATCACGAAGGATGATTACTGAACCAATAGTCAGTGTATGATCCTATATTTTCTGAAAGCCCAATAGATAATGTCGTCCTACGTGACAATCATTATCGCCTATAGATCAAGAAGAAAACTGATATCAAACGAGCAGAAGGTAAAGGATGAAAGCATCAAAATTCACAGAGATCAACCGTTGCTGCTCTTTGCAATTAATATTAATGGACATGAAAATAAAGACCAACGTATGCATTAGTGAGCATGATATATTTGACTGGTTATTGTACGCTTGAAACAGCCGGTATTCACGACCATCTAGATAAATCTATAATATAATCAGTATCAAAACGGAAAGTGATTAATAACAAAGAGTAATAGACTCGACACAGTCAAACATGAGTATAAGATGACTTTATGTGCTTGGAATGGAAATTTAGCCTGTAAAAGTTAAGGAAACTTACAGTGTTGCTCTCCGGTTAGACCAAGGATCAATCGTAGTTCATTTATTTCACCGTGCTCAGCTATGGAATTCACAAGCTCCTCAAGCTCATTAGGAGGAAATGCAGGGGTCAATTTATAGACCACAATAAACCGTAAGAAAGCCAAAACCTCATAAACATAACTGGCTGAAGCCATCAGCGGCTCTTCCATTGAGCGGCCAACACAATGGCAGCTTCCTTCACCTCAGAGGTAATTGCTGGCGAAGCTTCAGCTAAGTAACCTAACAGCAACAGACAGCTTCTCTTGATTATGCCAGTGTCAAATCTTCTCTCATGCTGAATTTCCTGCATTGCCTTAAAGACCATCATTGCAGGATCAAGCGACATTTGGATCTTGTCCAAGAGCTGCTGTTGGGCATAATCTTGCCTCTCGAAATTCTCGCAGATAAACAGCATCAAGTTCATTGGGTCGTCTATAGACCAGGCAGGCATTGGGAAGTCCAATTTTTCAACCTTAACTTGAGGATGAACGATCATAGCTCCCTCTCTCAATCCAATCTGTGCTCTCTGGTCCTCCAGTGCTTTTTGCATCATAGATAGATGTTCTTGTTGGGAAGTGAGCTGCTCAAGCTGCATTTCGAGCTGTTTCTCCGTTTCAAAAACAGATGCCTCTCTCAATTTGACCTCTGCTCTTTGGTCCTCCAGTGACTTTTGCATGACAGACAGATCTTCTTGCTGGGATTTGAACAACTTCAGTTGCTCTTCAAGCTCTCTCTCCTTTTCCACAAGTATCCCAAAGCGTTCATCAATAGAAGCTTTGAATGATTCAAGTTCCTTAGAGCACTCCTCCAACCTAATTCTAGCCAGATTTACTTCCTTTTGGCTGGACTGAAGCTTCTCCTCCCTAACCTTCAGCTGTCCTTCTCGCTCAGCTTGTAAACTCTTGGCAGATTCTATCTCTTTCTTTAGCTTTTCAAACTCGACATTTTTGTTCTTGATAGAGGAATGCACTGCTTGGTGTTCTTTCCTCTTCAACTCAAGGTCAACCTTAAGATCTTTGATGGTTTTCCAGAGCATTGCCTGTTCTCTCTTTATTGAGTCAACTTCGGCGGAGCTAGCCTTGATAGAATTCACAATGGCATCATGAGCTTTCTCCTTGGATGCAAGCTCCTCGTTGTGCTCATCGATTAACGTTCTGATCGATGCGAGTTCTCTCTCCTTCAAATCGAGCTCTTTTGTGCATTCGCTCACAGACTTTTGAATTTTATCGAGTTGTACCTTCTTTGAGTCAAGTTCAAGACAGCATGCGTTTATTGAACCGTTCAGGGATAACAACTCCCTGTTCTTCAAATCTAAGGCCCTACTGCACTCTCCCATGGATCCCTCAATCAAACTGAACTCCTCATTTTTCGAGTCAAGCTCCTTACAGCACTGATTTATGGACGTCTGGATTATCTCTAGATCATCTTTCTTGAACTCAAGCTCTCTGCAAAGCTTCTGAAGCGATTCCTCCGTCAGCCTCAACTTTTCTGTTTTCTCATCAAGACTCGTAGAACACTCCTCAAGCAGTGTCTGCGTCAGATGAAGCTTCTCTTCCCTAAATCTTCGCTCATCCTCACTCATCTCAATACTTTTCTTCAACTCACCAAGCTCCTCCTTTTTCATCTCCAACTCCTTCCCACATTGCTCGACAGAATACCTTGCAGAAACCAGCTCATTTTCCTTATCCTTGAGCTCCTGTACGCATACATTGAGCGAATCCCTCACCGACGCCAGATGGCGCTCCTCCTCTCTGCATTCATTCTCACATTCCTCAAGCCTCCTCTCCAGCTGGCCCAACTTCTCCTCCCTCCACATAACCTCTTCCTGGAATCCCTTTGCCTTATTCTCCACCTCCCTATCCTTCGACTCAACCTCCGCTGACCTCTCCTCCAGCAACCTCCCCTGAACCTTGAGATGCTCCAGACTTTCACCGATGGCCTTGGCCATGGAGTCGAAATGCTCCTCTAAGTCCTTCCATTGCAACCCCAGCATCAGAACCCCATTTGTCTGCTTTTGGAGCTGCTCTAAACTTCGACGCAAGCCATCCTTCTTGAACAGGGCCAACCCCAAATCGTCAGAAATCTTCTCCATTAAGAACCGAAAGAGAACAGGGAATGCCGAAAGAGGGAACGAAGAGGGACTCGCCGATGGTGAGATGAAGCAAAACCCTAAAGGGGACGAAGTGGGTTTCTCCTAAGCAATGGCGGTCTTCTCTGCGGAGCTCTGAAATTTCGGGATATAGTGAGATACAGAGTAGGGTGACGGGAAAAAGGCAGAGCGGTTCTCTGTTTTAAGAAAAACGCTGTCACGGAAGTTGAGATTCTGTGTATGTTTCTGATTACCTGTATCTATATTAAGAATTATTAAATAGTTTTATCTCAATATTATTTTCCAAAATACATATCCTTATTGTATTTGAATTTACAACAGTTAATATGGCACAGTTAAAATAGTAAAATTAACCATAAATATCCATTACTTCTTGGTTTCCTCCCTGCTCCCTTTATGGAGTGTGGACACCTAGGTTCAATATGTCACGGGTATCACGTCAGTACTAGGTTTGGCAACGGTTCGGAACCAATTCTATGAGGCGTGGAACCGACATGAACTGCGAACATTTTGGAACCACGATTCCAGTTGGCTCAGAATCGACAATCCAAAACATACAATTCTACTTCGGAATCGTCCAGCTCAGTAAGTTTTAAAATAAATTAATACACAAATTATTAGAAATTATAATAATCTATAATCAAATTGAATTAAAAATAAACTAAATGTACTATATTTTAAAAAATATGTAATTTGATACATTATAATAAAATTAATTTTTCTTTTACCTCTACATTACATATTATTTCAAAATTTTTATATGTCGAACCATTATATAGTATGCATTCAGAGAATTTTCATATGATTATTATTTGTATATTTATTTTATCATAATTAAATCTACTTTAATTTTAAGTATATTTAATTATTCAACTTTAATCTTTAAGTTATAATTATATTTTATACATGATAAACTTATCAAATATACATAATTATTGTGTAAAATGAAAATTTATCGAGTTAGAAATAGAATGGTTTAAAAGGTTGAGAGTTTGAATTCAAACGAGAAATTACAAAAAATTAAAATTAATGCTAAAATAAAATTTTGAAATTGGTTTTGGTTTTCGTCTACCTTGTGTGATGGAATCAGAATAAAAAGAAAGCTCTATAATTTGCTACCTATAATCTACTCGAGTTTTGTTGAGATTTTTCCAGAACTTACCAAATCGAATAGATTCTTACTGATTCAAGATATATTTTATATTCGTCCACACCCCTACTTACTACAACCCCTTTTTCTTTGACCTTTGAAGTTGATGAACTATAAGTCAAAACGTACTACAAATTTCATTAACTTGATGCCAAACTGGCTTATAATTCAACACATTGATGTGATAGCTGGCCCATAAACTACTAGTGCATCACATTGCTCGTCACGTTTGATTTGAGTACTGTTAAATTATGGAAGAAAATAATTATTTTACATGAAAAGTACATTATAATATAGTATTATTGTGTCTAAAAATGGTTAAAAATATAGTATTGTAATGTTTGATGTCAATGATATAAAAAGAGATTTTTCTTTTGTAGCTCGCAGTTCTTTCATAAAAGGACGAGCAGACAAGCCCTAATTTGATTTTCTTTCCCGCAATTATTTGTAAATGTCGAGCTCAATTTTTTTAAAATCAGCACGTGGGAAAAAGGCCAAAAAATTGTAAATTTGTGACAGTTCTACTGAATAAAATTATAAGAGAAACATTAAACCAAAAAAAAAATTATAAGAGAAACAGCTTGAGAGGACAAAAACTAGTGATTGACACACTGATAGTAATAGCTTATATAATTGAAGATATAGCATTAGATTCTTACTTTATATGTACTATGTTATTAATAATTATAATAACATCATTAGTCTTATTACCTTTTGGTGTTTTTAATCCATTTCTGCTAGATATTGCATCACCTGGCACTCTAAAATCAGTAGCAGAAACTTCCCGGCCTAGAAGGATATATATACATATATATATTAATTGTAAATCTTGAGAGCACACTCCTGAAATATTGGTTATATTTTTATTCTTTCTGGTACAATAACTAACTTGTCCGGTTCTTTCTAGTGCCCTAGACAATTCTAAGTAGAAGAAAACATAGAAGAAGAAGCTAGATTATTCAAATTTTATCTTTAATTCTGTGATTTTCCCAATGAATAAAAGATGTAGTTTAGCAAATGATACCTTGAACCACTTCCATCTATCGTCGGTGCAATTATCTGTATCAGGCTCTGGTTGTTTCCGTAGGACCCCTTGACATCTTAAAATTGCATGTAGGACATCCTTAAAATGCCGATTGATTGTTTCACCTGACATCACAGTTTGCCTCTATTGGTGCTATATTCTTTACATCACTAAAAATAATATGCAAAAAAAAAAAAGCAAACATCTCCTCAACATCCATTTCTCTTGTTTCTTTCAACCTTCTTGTAATTTCAAGCAAATCACATAGCCTATAGAATGTCCTACTGTTCACATGACAATTTTGCAAAGTTAGATCACTCTCATATACAATTCTCTGCATATTTATATTTCAAATGATAATTCTCCTTTTCCTCTTCCTATTCCTTAATGAATTAGTTCTTAATAGAGCTAAAACTAGAAATAACATTTTCGCAATTTCATTTTATATAGAAATAATAGTAATCACCATCCCAAATGACTCAATCCATCTGGAAAAAGTAGAAAGAATAGACTACTGTCAGTATACAAAATGCAATTGACAGTGACATGTGTAAAAGAAAAAAAAAAGAAATAAGAAACAATATGAGTAGGACATTTACTTGATAACACATCCATGCAAGTTCACAATAAAATTCAGGTCAACACAATGTAAGTCCAATAAATGGATCTACAAAAATTCAGTTCTGAGTAATATATTTTTAAATTGATGAGAGATGGTCATAATGGATTATGCTTTAGTACAACCTCGATAAGATTATATTTGATTTTCATTTGATATTGATCTCTTGTTTCCATCATTCATTCGATCTATGTTACAGAACTGAAAAGAGAAGATAACC
The DNA here is from genome assembly GCA_037672795.1 of Lagerstroemia speciosa. Taxonomy (NCBI): domain Eukaryota; kingdom Viridiplantae; phylum Streptophyta; class Magnoliopsida; order Myrtales; family Lythraceae; genus Lagerstroemia; species Lagerstroemia speciosa. The sequence goes on from CM075301.1 coordinate 3,355,799, forward strand.
ATCCATCTTATATAAGCAAATACAACATCTGAGGACATCACTTGTAGGTGGGATATTTCCTCCTCTACCCACACATATCTACATGTATAAAACTCTAAGTTGGTGACTCTGTGTGCTTAGCTCAATAATGTGATGCTGGATAAATGAATAGGCAACAAGTAATGAGCAATTGAGCATATAATCTTGTCCTGTGGAACGCAAACTAGTAAATGAGCTGAAGAACCTGAGCCAATGAACATGGTAGAAACCCGAGATACAATCAGAATCTGGTCGCAGACAATCATGGCAGAAACTTGACAATATTGACTTGAAGGTAGAGTATTTCACAGGAAGAAAAAATCTACAAAGTTTCACAGCGAAAAAGAGCACGGCATGAACCCAATTAGACAATCAGAAATAAGCCGACAGCTGTGGAATGCAAAGTGGCAAAAAGGAGCTGAAGAACCACTAATCGAACGAAAATGAGAATCAATGAAAGAAAGACAGAGATGAGGAGACGGAGAGCGAGCAGAAAACCCAATCGAACAAAACCATAGCAGAAAATGAGGCAGCAAAAGAAAGAAAGAGATTATGAGCAAACCTGGAGGCAATGCAGACGAAAAATCAACAATCAAATGATATTCGCAAGGATCGTTAGAGAAGCCCGTCAGGAGAAAAACAAAGGCGGACTAGCTGGAATGGCGAAGGAAGGATGAAGGCGTGGCTTAAGAGGAGGGGCAAAGTGGGAATTTTCCTCACAGGAACTATGAGAATGCAGCCTTTTTTCCGCATTTTGATTACCGGGTCTCGAGCTGGGCTCGGAAAATTTTGAGGGACCCTGTAAAACAACTTTTTAACTTTTAACCCAAACACCGTAAAGTGTCTAAAATTGGAACATTCCATGGAAAGTTTCAAAGATTACAACCAACCGACCAAACAACCTACGAGAATATTGAATAACAAGTTTATGTTCAAACCATTGTTTCCACGATACGTCTAAACAGGTCATTTTTGTGTGAACTAAATAAAACATATTCTACTTGAACTTTAAACATATCAGATGAACTGAACAACCAGCGCTTAATATTGGTCCCGTCAGCGTTACACGACCAGAGACCTGTATGGTTTAAGAAGTCAATGTCGTCCGAGCCCGGGTTAAGCGGCTTAGTTATAACTAATATTTTATAGAAATGCATACAGAGATTCGAATATGACGCATTGAACTCGCCAAATCAATGAGAATGAATTTTGAGAAACTAAACTAGCACTGCCCTTGTCGCCGATACAAAAAGCATAATTCCATGTTAGGATTAATTCAGATGCAGCATCAGGACGGATGGCATGGCTGGTCTGACCCGTTGCTAGGGACCAGCCTCCTCATTAAACACGTGTTGATAAATAGAATAATTGAGGAGAGGATTTGATACGAGAAACTTTTGTCTCATTGTCGGACAGCATATGGACCAAAGTGGATTAAACTAGTAAATATGTATTAATTATGCATGCAGTTGACAATAATTGATAGAATTATTACTAATTAAAATAATTTTACCGGTACTTCTCACTATTGTAAGATTGGATTTTCTTGTTTGATATCATTTTCGATAAGAAATTGAGGGCATTTAATTCAATTTCTATTTATGAGACTTTTTATTTCATTTAATTCTTCTATGAAACTGAGAGCACTTAATTCAATTCTAAGACTTTTTTTTTATTACCCAAAAAAAAAATTATTCTATTTCTTCAGCTCTTTACGTTCACGTGTCCCATTTATTATAATATGTTGGACACGAACCCGTGCTATATATAAAAAATAAACAAATATTAAATATGGGGATGGATTTATATAATTATCATTTATTTATAACTTATTCTAATTTAATTCATTTGAAATTTGTTGACTCAAGTAGTTAGTAAATAATATACTATGTGAATTTTACTTTTTCATTTTTATAATTTTAAATTATTCGTTCAAAAAATCTGACGGATTTTTGCTCCTAAATTGTATATATGGAGTGCGATAAGGGAATATGAGCAGTTAATAAAAAGATCATTACTGTTAGAATCATAGATATGAGAAAAAGAAAAATAATTGAAATTATTGTGTTACTCTTAATATGAAAATCAAATACATGTTATAAATTTCAATATGTAAATTAGATTAAAGATAAATGTGGAAAGTAAAAAGGCTTCTAAACATTTACATATAAATAATATATAAGATATATATATACACACATACGGACAGGTATAATTTAATAATCTACCTAAAGTTCCCCTTCGCCTTTCGTGCGCAGTCAAGAGAGTTAACTAAATAAACGGACTGACATTCCTCTCAACCACCTCTCAACTCTCTCAACCCACCTTCTTCTTCTTCTTCCATCCTCCTCTTCTGCCAAGACGGAATTTTTCCGATCCCCACCTAAATTCTCTCCCGCAATATAAGTATGGAGGTGCAAGAGCCCTCGCTCTCTCGCATCTCTCCTTTTGATAGGCCGCCAACTGATACCAGTAACACCCAGGAGGAGAACCCAACTCCACTGCGACACCCCCGCCATGGGAAGCCTTCAGGTAATGCACCCAATGCCCTCTATTTTTCTTTTCCTTTGCATGTCGCATTTTCATCAACTTTAGTCTCCGATCAGCAAGTCGGAACAGGGTTTCTTTCAGATGAGTCCGCTGCGGATATCGAAAATTTGGCATATGGTTTTACCTGATCGACTTTAACTCTGTGGGTTGTGAAATATTTTTCAGCTTGCGATATCTGATATTCAAACGAGCACGGATGGGACGAGGAGCAGTCCGACCTTACTCTGCACTCCGCTGATGGGTACCACAGTGGATCAGATGCTGATAGAGATGAGGAAGGCCAAGGAAGTCGGGGCTGATGTCGTCGAGATTCGGTTGGACTGCTTGAGGAAGTTCAATCCTCACCAGGACCTCGAGATCCTCATCAAGCGGTCTCCCCTGCCTACCCTTGTCACTTGCAGGTGAAATTCCCAATATCTTTGTTGCAGTTTCAACTCATGTTGATTTTATGCTTCGAGTTAGCATTATGCGAGAGGTCTATGATGGATCACAAGGCTCTGGCAATTTAAGTGTACTCTACTCAAGTGGTTAATTTAGCGTTCTTTAGTCTGTCTCATATGTTACCACCCAGTGCATTTCCATTAGGGGATTGCAATTTGTGCTGCCATTACTTAGCCCGGCACTTGCTGCTAGCGGCTGCAGTTTGAACACATTCTGGTTGAATTCTCAGAAATACTAAAAAACGCTTTTGTATATCTAATTTCACTAACCCACTTCATTGCCCTGCACCTGTCATGCTATTCCACTGGCATATCTAATTTAACTTGATTTTCTGAAATCGTGGCTCATTCATAGATACATGGGTTTTACTTCATCTGGACTTTGTTAAACCATGACCAACAACCCCATATACCCCTTGCTCCTCAAGAGACTATCCTAAATATGATGGAAATTTCCTTCGATCTGGTCCCTCGGCTTGGACACTTGAGAATACTGGGAGCTATTGCCACAGGTTTACATGTTTTTTGAGCCTTCTATGTCTTACTTCCCAACTCAAGATCAATGGCACATATAAGACTCTCAACTCATGTTGTTTAAGTAACCTAAGACTAATTCTGAAGGCTCAACAATTGTGTTTTTCTTTTTCATGTGAGCTGCATAGTACTTTCTATGATTGTTTTGGATGAAACTACTTTTAAGGTGCTGGAACTACTTAAGGAGTAAGAACTTTCATATGCCTTTGATATCAAGATGAGAATTGTTATTTACTTCTTCTTGTGGCATCTTGATCACTTGCATACTTTCAGACCATTCTGGGAAGGAGGTCAGTATGATGGGGACGAGAACAAGAGACAAGATGCTCTACGTTTGGCCATGCACCTTGGAGCGAGCTATGTTGATATTGAGCTTGAGGTGACTTCTCCATGATTGGCCTTAGACTAGAGTTTTCCAAAACATATTTTCACTATGTTACTTCTCATTTTGAGGATTGGTTTAGTTTAGCAACTCTTATCGCGCATATTTGTCTATTTTCGATTACCGGATCTTTCTATTTGTCCACTGAACCTAAAAAAGGTGGCCCTGCTATCACAAAAATATCATCCTCTTATCTTATCGAAGAACCTTCTCTAGTTTTCAGTGAACCTATTTTTTGGGCTTTTCAGAGAAATCAATGACTGGAAAACAAGGCTGCTCCTCAAGGAGAAATCTTCTGCTTAAAGAGATTTGATCTTATAAATTTATCTGTTTTCAGATGAATGCAGCCCCTGTAGTTTTTGATATCCAGAGCTGCATGTAAACACTTGCATGTCTCATTCTGCAGGTTGCTTATGAGTTTATTAATTCCATTCATGGAAAGAAGCCTGAGAACTTCAAAGTCATAGTCTCCTCTCACAATTTCCACAACACCCCATCTTGGGAAGCCATTGGGAATCTCGTAGCTAGAATACAAGCTTCTGGGGCCGACATTGTCAAAATAGCAACGACTGCTTTGGACATCACGGACTGCGCACGGATTTTCGAAATAATGGTCCATTCTCAGGTTGCTTCCTATCCATCAAAATGGTTCTTATTGGCATACTGAGGAACCCAAAGTTGGCTTGCCATTTCTGCTGGTAGAACTAGAACCATGGTGTTATACGTGATTGGACCGGTCAGTTGGACTGTTTCTACCAAGAAGAGCACAGAATCTTTGAAAATTCAAATCTTCAAATGAGCCCATCAAACTGTTTTTCTTGCTTTGAAGAGGTTCCTTTTTCTTAAATATGAATTAATCTATATTCTAGGCTGGCTATTTTGTGCTCGTAAAGAACTCTGATAGGCCCATTTAACTGCAGTTGGACTTATGAGCTCATGGAACCATATAATGGGTTACCTTTTAGGTACCCTATAGCCGTTACTGCAGTTGTGTATGTTAGAATTTGACCATAAATATGATAAGCCAGGAAAGAAACTGACAGTTTCAGTCCTCAAATGCATGTTAATAGTGAGGTTGGGGGCATCCTCAAATATGCGAAAACTAGGTGTTTTCTTTTATAGCATATAGTCCTTTGTCTAGTGACTCACTGATGTCATGCTTATGCAGATTCCAACGATAGGAATTGTTATGGGAGAGAGGGGTCTGATTTCTCGGCTGCTTAGCCCGAAATTTGGCGCATACCTCACATATGGTGCCCTCGAGGCAGGTGCTATATCAGCTCCAGGTCAACCACTTGCAAAGGATCTGTTGGATCTGTATAACTTCCGACTCATTAGGCCTGACACCAAAGTCTACGGCATTATTGGCAAGCCCGTGGGTCACAGCAAGAGCCCTCTCCTGTTTAATGCTGCCTTCAAGTCAGTCGGTCTCAATGCAGTCTATGTGCACCTTTTGGTGGATGATGTCGAGAAGTTCTTCAAGACCTATTCAGCTGTAGACTTTGTAGCTGGATGCAGGTACTAGTCCATGAGTTTCGTATATAGAATTGCTATGAGAAGGATCTGATTTTTCCTCTGGTGAAATTGATAGTATTCCAAGCATTTCCGCTCTTCAATCTAGTGTTTCACTTATCTGGAGCTGTTATTCGTGTTGTTTCTGTACAGTTGCACGATCCCTCACAAGGAAGTTGCCTTGAAATGCATGGACGAGATCGACCCCATTGCCAAGGTATTTATCAATCTTCTGAGTGGCCTCATTGGTAATCTGCATATGAACTTGCCCTTCATTTTCGTGTCTTGTTGGCCACCAAATTGCATTTGCCTTTAGCTGCAGTGGATTCTAACTCCTTACTAATGCAAAACAGAAAATCAGCGCCATAAATAACATTGTCAGGAGACCCGATGGGACGTTGACCGCTTTCAACACAGACTATATAGGCGCTATCTCTGCAATCGAGGATGGACTGAGGGGTTCTTTTCTTGTTTCTCAAGCTATTTGCTGATGTTCAACTTCTCCACTCCATGATCATCATGTCTAATTCTACGTCACAATTTCTCCTTTCCTTTTACAGAGCTAAATGGTGCAAATCCTGCAGTGGGCTCGCCCTTGGCAGGAAAACTCTTTGTCGTCCTGGGGGCTGGTGGAGCTGGCAAGTCACTTGCCTATGGAGCTGCTCAAAAAGGTGCTCGAGTTGTTGTTGCCAATCGTACACTGGGTATGTCCATGCTGCTTCTTTTCTTATCAAGAACTTTGTCTTTCGCTGAGAATTATGATTTGCTTATTTGATAGAAGAAAATTTTCCAGTTTTCCTTTGCATTTTATTCAACTTTGTGGAAAACATTACAGTTGTTGTCTCAATGGCATAAGTTTCGATGACAATATCGGAAATTGTTCTTATTGCAGAGCGGGCCAAAGAACTCGCCGATAAGGTCGGGGGCCAAGCGTTGACACTCGAAGAAGTCACGAATTTCCACCCGGAAGATGGGATGGTTCTTGCCAATACTACTTCTGTTGGGATGAAACCGAAGATCGATCTGACACCGATACCCAAGGTCTGCCTCCTTTTTCACTTGCCCAACATCCGGAATCATTGCATCACATTAAATTGACAAGAAAGCTGCCTGTAATCACCGATCGCTGAAGAATTTCAGAAAGATGAGACAATAATAGATACTGTCAAACATATGGGGGCTGATCAGATTTTCAATTTTCTAATGTTCCAGCAAGCATTAAAACATTACTGCCTGGTTTTCGATGCCATTTACACGCCAAAAGACACCAGGCTCCTGAGAGAAGCAAGAGAGTCCGGAGCTATCGTGGTCTACGGAACAGAGATGCTCATCCGACAAGGCTTTGAGCAGTACAAGAATTTCACGGGCTTGCAGGGTAAAATGCAAACTCATTCAAACTCCTTGATCAACTACGATTTTCTTTCAACAATTAACTGCTGTAGTCACTGCTCAGCTTGTCTGAAGTCTAGTCGTGGAAGTGCGTGGAAGTTGAATGGGTGGGTGGGTTTTTCCTTTTTAAATAATCATGCTGATTTTTTCAAGTCTAAAAAATCACGTCGAGAACCGTTTAGAGTTACGAAAATCGACCACTTTATGTGCAATTTTCTTGGATACCGATTTTTAAATACAACTAGATTGAGATTAAAATTTCAATTAAATAAGTTTGAAAGTTTCATGAATTTAACAAAATTTATACATTAAGTTTATGTTCTATAATATTTATTTGTACAATATTAGATTATGTTTTCTTTAATTATACTTCTAATATAAATACTCAAAAATAAAAAAAAAATTACTTTTTTGGGTGTGAATTATTGGTATTCAGATGTCATTTTGGACAACAGTTCGAGTTTTTGTGAATTAATATATATTTGTAATCGGAGTGGTCTAGGATTCACCGGTCTTTTCGTGTCAGGTCTAACTTTTCCAGACCAGTTTTCCCTCTCCTAAAAAACCGACTGAGTTTCATGTAGGCCCCAAAATTTCAGCTCTTTCAAGTTGGTCTTGGTCGTTTTTTTTCGATTTGTCGATTTTTAACTAACTTACACCTGGACTAAACCGTTTTCTTCGTTTCCATCGTCAGCACCGGAAGAACTGTTCCGATCGCTCATGGAGAAGCATGCGTAGGGGTAGAGGGATTCATCCGGTCATCTTTCGTCGCAGCCGAGCAGAGAGCGTTCATCGCCGCGACCGCAAGCAGAAGTCACATGGGAGGAGAATTGTCTGGGTCTTGTGTAACAATAAGGTCTGCTGTGTCATAATCCGGTTTGCGGAAAATGAAGATTTCCTCCTCAAAATATTAATTTCCTAAAAAGAAAATTATTTGACAGTAATTTTGCTAATTAATTACGCATTGGGTCATACTAGTGAAATAAAATTTCTACATTGGAAATTTTTTTTTCATTTTATGTTATTTATATCTATAAGCTCCCCCATGTTATTTAAATGATGTTGAATTCTCAAATTCGAGTCTCACTCTAAGTAATATTTTAAAATATACTCTTGAACTTGGAATTTAATGGATATCGACTTCTTATACTGTATCAGATCTTTGATAATGGTACACTGATGAGGCCAGTGTTAATGACGTTTGTTTAGCTCATCTAATGTGCTTACAGCTGAATATGAAAGCTCAGACATTATGTTATTGGATTTGGGAAAAGAAACTAAAACCATATAATTCCAATTTTATGAATAAATATGAAAAAAAGAGGGGTAAATGGTGAAAAATAACACTTCTCATCTCTTATCCGAGAGAGTCTTGCGTGTAAAGTTGTCACCACGTGATAGTGCGTGCCTACGTAATAACACCATCTAATAAAATTAAAATATTTGTTTTGAAATTTTTTTATAAAACCTAAAAAGAAAAAAACAATCCTAAAATAATTTGATTTGATTGGTCGGTGTCACCACATAGGTATTGTTACGTAATGTCTATGTTACATACAAGACTTTCTCATCTTATTCTATATAACTAACATCACTTTATAACTAATTTTAGCAATAGCACTAAATTTGATTAAATGTCCCATTTATCCTTATTTCATCATTCTAAAAATCATCTCTCTCTAAAAGTTCAAATTACATTATTTCCTTCCTTTTATCCCATCCTCTCTTTTTTTTTTTAAATATGAATGCATCTTCTTCCTTTCTTCGAAGTAAGCCTCGTGGAGTACTGACTCCAACGAGCATTGAGCACCGCCAGCAGGCGCCACCACCGACGAGCAATGAGCAGCATTGCCCTTCTGCCCCTCTCCTACGAGCAGCACCACCGACACTTCTACCCCTCACTTGTATTGATGGAATGTATTGATTCGATGGATAATTTATGTATTATTGAGTGCATCTAAACTTATTTATACTTAATTGAGACCTATCTATATAAATATGGGAACCTACTTACACTACATAGGGCCTATTTATAAAGAATAATTAACAACCAAACAGCAAGTTAAGGCTGGGACCTTTTTTATAACATATCGGGACCAATGTATAACGTACAAGAAGACCTATTTATTAAATATCGAGACTTATTTATAATGCAATTGAGACTTATATGTAATAAATCGGGACCTATTTAAGCTTACAACATATTTGGTAATCTGAACAATTATCAGGGACCTATTTATGTTGTATTTGGACATATTTATAACTATACTAGAACTTATTCATCTTGTGTCAGGACTTATTTATAACTATAATGAGATTTGTATCGGGACCTATTTATAATATGATCGAGACCTATTTTATAACTGTGTCGAGGTCTATACTGAGAGGGCACGACTTAGTCGATAGAGAAGAAAAGGAGATAAGGAATCAATGCAAAAGGAGAGGAGGGAGAGAGAGAGAGATGGTGACGGCGAAGACAACCCTTGACGTACAACTCACTGGCAGGAAGGGAACGACTTACAACCACATCGGCGACAAGGACGGAGGTTGGAATTGCAGCGGGAGGGAGGAGGACGTATCTACGATGGGAAGGAGGAGCCTACAGGTGGTGGTGCGACGGGTACGATAGAGGCTGACTGGAGGTGAAATGAGGAGGCAGGAAAGAGAGATTAAGGGAGCTAGGGCAAGTTGGAGAAACATACTGTGGTGGCATTTATGAAATTGTTGAAAAAAACTTGAAATGTTCCTTATAAAGTAGTGCTATTTTAAAAGGAGTTACAAATTTAGTTATAAAATTATCCATTTATTTGATGCCATATAAATGTCCCACTCATATGTAAAATGCAATTTGCAAATATCTTTAACTATTATAAGGAAATTTCGGTATTTTAAATGGTACTACCCTCAGATCTTCAGCTGGTAGACATCAATTTCAAAATTTTAAATAAACAGTATAAACATCCCTGACTCATAGAAGAAATGAGGGCTGGTTTGCTTCCTTGGAATAAAACTGATTGGTAATAAAATTGACAGGGAAAATAATAGATAGGGAATGAAAATTAAGTTTTGATAGGAATGATTTTGTTTGATTTGGTAACTGAATGAAGGAATAACAAATATAAAAATGATAAAAAATTAAAATAAGATAAATTTTAAATTTTATTTTTTAAATTAGGAGAGGCATAAGTTAAAATTTTAAGAAATAGTTAAAGGCAATTTTAATATTTTTACTCTTTTTATAAGTAATAGTTATTCCTTATAATGGACGGATACATATTTCCCCTATATCCCTATGCATCTGGAACAAGTATTATTGACCCATCAAGCAAAATTATCTATTCAATGCAAAATAGATACTTCAAAGAATAGATATTACAGCGAACCAGACATGCTGTAAGTATTTAACATAAACATTAATGTGGAATTTGGCATGTGACATGTATGATCATATTCACTTGAATGTCAAGTTGTACTAAGATAATTGATACTAATAGGGAGTCATGTTATGTCATATTATTATATATCTATATTATATATGCGTAGCTCCACTCTTTAGTATCTTTTCTACCTTCCTAAGTTACCCATGGACACAAATTTAATTTTTTAATAACCATCATATTAAGAAAATTAAGGATTATGACAGTAAATTTACTAATGCATAATTACCTAGTCTTTCTCAACTCACTCTCTCTCTCTCTCTCCTTCGTCTCTTCCTTTACATTCATTTTCTTCATACTTTCTCTTTACTCCTTTCATTATCGCTCAATATTTTCTAAATTATCATTTATTCTTCATATTTCATTTATTGAGACATCACATACCCCTAAAATTAATGGCAATTACAAATTTATTTAATTATTTATTATATATTTTCTTCATCAATTTCATTAAATAATAAAATCCGTGCGTAGCACTGGCAAACTCTAGTATATATGGTCTTACTTACAACATGGTGTGGAGGAAGCGCTAATTGGATTGTTCTAATTAACAATAATTATGGTAATTATTTGATTGATTAAACGTATTTTCTCATTTATTACAATTTAATTAATGTTTTCTCATAGTTTATGACAACATATGATCACTTACATATTTCTCGTCGTCTTATGCACTAATTGTGAAGTCCTCAGAGCCGATGATATTTTTGATAATCTTCTCATCGTTATTTAAAATGTAGTCTAACAAAGCACTGAAGTGGATTCTCAACTTTGCCCGGTGATATTCGGATGAGAGAATGTGACAACTTCACTTAGTGAATTGGAAGGCAGTGTCATAACCTTAATAGTGTGATGCTTTGGTTATTTGAAACTTGAAGGCTTTCAATGTTGCTTTTTCTAGAAAAATTATGGGGATGGTTGATTAAAGAATTAGGACATCGCTGTAGACTACCTTCCTTGGTTAGTGACTTTCAATATTGCTGCCACTAATCCACTGAAATGGGAGAGATGTGATGATGAGCTATTCTGGTAAAGATTTGCAAACAAGAGATTCATTGTTTATTCGGCATGTAATTTGTTAGTAGATGGAAGAGACAAAAGGGAGGGAGAAAATCTTGCATGTAATAGGTATACCACGTAATAATGTTGATATCGTATCATAAGTCAATTAAATCAAACCATTTTTAGAATTATTTTTTCCTTTCATATTTGAGTTAAAAAAATACTAAAAATAACTGAATTTTATTAGTTTGTAATACTATGTCCGCACCGTTACATGTTATACTCATTACACACAAGATTTTCTCTCCAAGGGAGGGGTGTTATGTAAGGTAACTTGGAAATAGCTTGGCGGTTAGAGAATCAAAACCTTCTCATGCTGTGTGGAACATGAAAGACTAATGACCAATGAATCTCACAGAGAGAAGAGACCTGGCAGCACTTGATGTGTCATTTATGCTCTTTAGCAATAGAATATACAAAACATGAACCAAGGTTAATCCGAAATCTTTCATCCACACGTCAATATTTTCATAAAGTTCTTCAGAATTTCGTGCTCGAAGTGGCTTGTTGGTTGTTATGAAGTTGGATGAACAGGGAAATCTTTGATCCCTTGCTCACAAGATACTGGTTGGAAACCACCTGATATGGGATGGATGAAACTTAATATCGATAGAGCGTCCAAGGGAAATCTAGGATTCGCTTGTGAGGGTGGGTTAATGAGGGATGAGCTTGTTAGATGCAGAGGTTGTTTTGTCCACAATATGGGAGTCGCCACCACCACGAATATTGAGTTGTGAGGTGTGAAGTCAGGGCTCAACCTAACGTGGGACCTGGGTTTCGTCGAGTCATGCTAGAGATGGACTCCATAACTCATGACGTCATATGTTCGATTCTTACCTTTTACACGTAGCTCTTTTTGAAATCACCCATATATCTACATGATCTGACTTGATTTCATGTCTTATCTTACATTCATTTATCATGCGAGAATAAATTTATCATTATGAGAAAATACCTTTAATCTTGTCTAAACGATTAAACAATTTTATTAACCTATCTGTTTAGGCAGAAGCACATTAATGCTAAACCCTAACTCAGCTAACCTCGTATTGCATCCATATCGTGCTACTCTGATCTTGTCAAAAATTTCCAGCCTTATCGGTCGGGAAAGGGTGGCCATAGGGGAGCCCCTCTCTTTCCATGTCCGAGTTATTACCATAGACACGACTATCCCATATCAAATGTGCCTATATCACTTCGCATCCGATTAACAAAACGTGTAATCTCATTATAAGATCATAATTTATACGAGAGAGCAGGCCCGTTTTGGCTAATTGGGCCGGGCTGGCGATTGCGTGCCCGGCCCAATGACCAAATTACCCAATCTCCATCAGTTCATCAAGTCCAACAGAAACCCTAGAACCCAATCACCAAAGTGAAAATGGTGATCAGAACATTCTGGAATTGAATTTCCTCAATCGGATGGGGAAAACACTATTTGGGGCAAAGAAATGACCCAAATTTTGCAAAGGCAAACCCTCTACAATTTTACAGGAAACCAGGGACCTCTCTCCCTCTTTCTCCTCCCTTTCGTTTCCCCCCAAAAATTTCGCCTCTTCCCGCTTCGCTCCCTCCCATGAAATACTCTCCCTTTCCCATTGACAGTGGAATCTTACTGCAAGGAGGTGTCTGATCTCGGCAGGGGCTGCTTTCCCGTCGAGGGTTTTCATTCTGGTGAGTCGATTGGGGGCATAGAGCAGTCCACGTCTGTTTATAATTGTTAATGGCTAGGGGAAATTAGCTGCAATTACGATTTTCCTGACTGGGGCTTCGCGTGTGATGTTGAACATGGGTTGTTTTGCTGGTGGTGGTGTCCTGGAAGTTTGAGCTATGTCGGTAGTGTTGTGCTTGCTGTTGTGTGAAACTTAAGTTTCTCACACAATTGAGTTACAAGGGCAGATGAGACAGAAATTATAGCGTTTGGCTGTGGGGAAATGTCTCTTCTTACTTTCCAGAGATGTGTTTATGATAATGGCTTACTTTAACAAGAGCACATGGGATAAGAAAAATTCGACATTGATTCTGCCTTAGTGCAGCCAATTAATGACAATGCCAATTGCTGCCAGTAAATTTATAGCAGAGTTTGCTCGGGCTGCTAGTCTAACTATGTTATATTTCATCTTTTTCTGTTTCAAATCATGGAGAATGTATAGGCCATGAGTGTGACCTGAACCATGTTTTTGCAATCAATGGTCGATAAAGAAGGCGAAGCCAAAGAAAGGGAAAAATGCCATGATGAGTTTAATTCAGCTAGTATTGAGGCCAGCAATAGAACTTTGCCATATGATCTGACTTTCTTGATTGGCTTTGTGACTTCTCTTCCCCTTAAGAGGAATCTTTTCCCTTTTCAGCAATCATGTATTCTATTGTTAGTTTATGTAAGTAGACCAAATTAAAAATTATATTAGTTCTGCGGGTATCTTTTTTGTCTCTGTTCCTGTTTATGAAAGTGGAAAGTGGCTTCTTATGAGTTTCTGTTTCTTCCTTTCTCTGGGAAAAGGGGAAATAGCTTGTTGTTTGAACCTGTTTTTCACCAAAAATGACAACGTTTATATTTTCCGGTTCGTTTTGTGGAAATCCACAGCATCTGATAGAAAATTATGATTTTGGAAAAAAGATGCAAGATTTCTTGTTTTTCATTTGATAGCGATTTCTAGAATTAAGCATGAGACTCTCATGCCTTGTTTCCCATATTCAAATTGAATAGGAATGAAAATCCTAAACAAGTTTCTCCAAGCAATCAACATCAATGAACTCCACTCCTCTTGGTCTCTTTACTGGTTTCTTCATAGTGTCGCGTCTTTTATGTTTTATGGAAACTCTGATTTTTTTTCCCTGTAACAGACATTTTATGCGATTATATCCTGTCGACACTATCCAATATTCATATTTTTCTTGCATGTATCTCACCCTGTCCATTTCTGGCTCTAAGCTGATTCTTTTTTCCAGAGGCCTTAATTGTTGGATTGACGGGGCTCCTATATGTGAAACTAGTGCTCTTTCTTGTAAACTTTGCATGCTCCAGCACATTCTGACCTTATCTTTGCCTACCTATTGCCGTGCTCTCTCTGCTTTCAGTTTGCTAAGCAGAGGTATGTGGTTTCAGAGTTTGAATTTCCTTGCTTTCAAATGGTACCATAATGGAAATTTTGTATGTGGGATATTAATAGAAAGGGTACAGAGCAGTGATGAACATTGATCTGAAATCGGAAAATAGGTACTGTTCCGACTAAAGATAATGCAGAATGATTGATTTAATATAGCAATGCAGCACATATATATTGTGTAGCTCATAAGATTACATATCAGTGGAGCTGTATGTGAAAAAGAATGCTGGTCAATGACTTGGATAAATTCTATTCCCTGTCTGTTCATCTTCACCAAGAAAAGCCTATACTACATCTAAACAAAAATTGATCTATGACAACACTTTCTTTTCTGATTTCGTTGCAGAGAGATCTGTGCGTGATTGATTGGTTGCTGATCTGCTAACTTCTTGTCTCATATAAGACGCATGGAGTGCAACAAGGAAGAGGCTTTCAGGGCAAAGCAACTGGCAGAAATCCGCCTGGTTAATAAAGACTTCTCAGGGGCATTACGTTTTGCACAAAGAGCCCAGCGTCTCTTTCCTGAGCTTGAGAATATATCCCAGTTGCTGGCAGTTTGTGAGGTTCACTGTTCAGCTGAGAAAAGGCTTGGATCCGAGCAAGACTGGTATGGGATCCTTCAGGTTGAAAAATCAGCTGATGAGATAATCATCATGAAGCAATACAGAAAGTTGGCATTGCTGCTCCACCCAGACAAGAACAAGCTTGCGGGCTCCGAGGCTGCTTTCAAGCTGATTGGTGAAGCAAAAAGAATTCTTGCAGACAGGGAAAAGAGATCTTTGTATGACATTAGAATAAGAGACTTAGCAGCTAAGGGTCAACTGCAGAAGCCTCCTCCTTATCAATCGAATGAGAAATCTTCGGTAGTGAAAAGTGACGGGACATCAAGTCAGTCTAGGAAGGCTTCCAATTCACACTTCTCAGATTCTAATGGTGCTCCAAAGAAAGAGGAGACTTTCTGGACAATCTGTCCGACATGTCGGGTTAAGTACCAGTATTTCAAGACATACCTCGGTAGAGCTATGCGATGTCAGACCTGCAGGTTACCATTCAATGCCTATGAGTATAGACAAGAGACAAGAGCTGCTGCAAGTTCTCAAAGAGGAGTCACGTCTAAGAAAGAAACATCCAATGATGGTTACGATAAAGTGGCCAAGGGCACTGGCTATCATTCTGATCCACTTTCTAAAGACAGATTTGAGGAGTTCCTGTCGAAGGTAAAAGTAAGTGCTGACAATGCTAGCAGTTGGAAAACTGAAGAGGGTGTCAATGGGATTGCAAAGGAGGGGACTAGGAAGGATGGAGGTAAAATGCCTAAAGTTGATACGGGCAAGGTAGAAGATGAAAGTGGTTTGAAAACTAATTTCCGGAAAAGATGGCGCAATAATTGTCCAGTTGATTCTGGGAAAACTTCTGAGATGGTAAGTGGCGAGGCCAGCATAGAAAATGGATGTAATCCTGGCCAATCAGGCTGTGATCCTGATCCGCTTCATCCCACCCGCAAATCTATGAGACAAAAGCAGAATGTCTCCTACAACGAGGACATGGATTATGCTGATGATGATAATTTGGTTTCTCCAAAGAAGTCGAGGTCTTCAGGTACTGGAGAAGGTGAGAGTTGTAAGCAGAAAAATGTTAGCAGTTCAGTTATTGCAGAAGACAGGAATGATGTGAAATCGACTGATCTAGATAACGGTTCAACATCTGATGTCACTGAGGCAGTGTCTCCAAAGGTGCTGTTGTGTCCCGATCCTGAGTTCAATGACTTTGATAAAGATAAGCAGCAAGGTTGTTTTGCTGTCAATCAAGTGTGGGCTATTTATGATGAAGCTGACGGGATGCCGAGATATTATGCGCGGGTTAGGAAAGTTTTCTCTCCTGGATTTAAGCTAAAGATTACTTGGTTCGAAGTGGACCCAGATGAGAAAGACCAGGATGAGGTCAACTGGTGCAATGAGAATTTGCCTGTTGCTTGTGGGAGATACACATATGGGGGTACTGAGGAGACAGAAGATCGACTCATGTTCTCTCATCAGATAATCTGCAGTAACGGGGCCCGCAGAGGGACTTTTATGGTGTATCCTAGAAAGGGGGAGACATGGGCGCTATTCATGAATTGGGATATGAAGTGGAGCTCAGAGCCTAAGAAGCACAGATCTTTCAAGTACGAGTTTGTGGTGGTGCTCTCAGACTTTGTCGAGGAAAGGGGTATCACCGTTGCTTATCTGGTCAAAGTCAAAGGTTTTGTGAGCTTGTTCAAGCATACAGGGGCCAATTCTTTTCAAATACCCCGTCATGAGTTGTATAGATTTTCTCACTGTATTCCTTCATTTAGAATGACCGGAAGGGAAAGAAAAGGTGTCCCTAAAGAATCTCTTGAGCTCGATCCTGCTGCTCTTCCTTTGGAAGTTACTGCTTCTAGTGCTGGAAACTTGAACAACCACCACTCATGTACTGGTGGAGGCCATACTGATAGAGATTGGGGCTCAACTGCCTTCAAAGATGATACTCAGCCTCCCAAAGATGCTGAGGAGGTCAGCTCCCCCAAGAAACCCAGGAAGAGCAGTCTTGAGAGAGAACCCTTACTGGTTAGAAGTTCTCCTAGGGGGTCAAGCAAAATGCCCAAAATGAACAGTGATTCTGCTGCAAAAGAAGTCCAGTTGAGAAACATGGAGGAAGCTCAAAAGGCTATGGATAGTTCTACTTCTCATTGTAAGCTCAAAACGCCAAAAAAGCATCCGAGAAATGGTCCTGATCGGGACAACTTACCTGTTAGGAGATCTCCTAGGAGCCTACAGCAAAGTAAATGATTGTGGAATATGCAGCCATTGATTCAGTTCTCTTGAAAGATTTCCAGTTCCTGCCCCATTTGGTGAGATCGTGCAACTTCATTCAAATGATTTTTCGTTCTCTGATCAAGCAGGAACCGCAAACAATCGGAACTGTTGGCTGCCACTACAGGCCAGCTAAATTTGGGATGCTAGGCTATCATACATCACTTCTCTGGACAGTCACTGTCGTTCATGCTTTGGAGTTCACCATCAAGCCGACGTTTTGTTTTATCCAGGCAATCTAGTGGCCAGTAAGTCCTAACATGATTAAGTCTCTCAATTAGATGAACAGTTGTGGGAAATGTTAATGCTGTCAGATTATCGTCTAGCCCTCTTGCCAATTTATTTTACTGGGAATGTTGATTGTAACCCGAAGGGACTAAGGACAAGAGCCCATCATATTGCTCTGTAGGTGCTGTTGATATTGGTATTAGGACTTAGGAGGTAGGAACAGTCATTTCTGGATCATTTTCTCAGGTTACCGTAGTTGGATATGAAGGGCTTTTCAAGTGAAAAAGATGCTACTCTTGCATCCCTGTTGAGAAATCTCTTCTATTTGATGTTGGAGCTTTTCTTTCGGTAAGCATCTTATCTGATTGTCCTCTGAACATAAGACTGGTTCCAGGTATTTAGCTGATTAATGCACCATCTAGTGAAGTGAGAGCAACACCTGCTCAAGCTGATGCATGATAGTACTAAACTATATTGTATTTTCGGGATTTTCTTATATTTTAGCAATCTGGATAGTCTTTGACTCCTTATGCGTAATGTGAATGTATCCATGTTGGGTTCGGCACGGTGTTAAGGTCTTATAGCTTGTTGGATTGTTTTATCCCCATGTTTACATCTTTATGTGTTTCCATTGTGGGACCTGACCAACGTGTACTGGAAATTGCCAAGATTCAGGTTGTTGGGCTAGCGGATTTATTGTCAGTATATTAAATATTATTAGTGGGTCTTGTAAAAAATTTGAACTAACACCATCTATGAATCTTAGTTTGTAGATGGATATGTGTTCAAACTTTTATAAGATTCGTTAACGGTATTAATATATTAACATTATGTTTGCATTAAGGAATTAGGAGGGATTGTGTAATATCTTGTTTACTAAATTATTTACAAGGGTCTTTATCTCTCAAAATGCAAAATTTTTTCATCCCTTTAATTTGGAGAAATTGGGAGTGATTAAGAAATTTACGATAAAAATACTCCATATTTTTCAAACATAATAACGTAAATCATATTCCTGTCTCAAATTATTTTGACGAGTTACGAATATAAGTTTTTATCCGTCTTTCTAATCGTAAAATGTTAAAATGGAGTAACAAAAAATTAGTCATTAAATTTGTGCATTTTAATTTTTTGGTATGTATATTTTTTAAAATGAAACATTTGTATATGGACAATCTTCTATACTATATATGAAATCTGGTGCGTGTTGTTCTCGTGGTGACACGTGTCCACAAATTTCTATAGTATATATAATGTTTCATAAGCCCTCAGTCGTCTTTAAGTGATTGGCTCGGTGGTTTTCTGTTGCGCTTCCACCTACGAGATCCCAGTTGGAGCGTGCCCTTTGTCACTTTCTTTTATTTTTTTCCATACAGGTTCTTTTCTCATTGTAATATTAATAACGCAATTCTAAGACAAAAGAGATTGAAATCTTATTTTAGTCAATAAATTTAGAAAATTAAATAAAAATGTGTTTGTTTATATTGAAAAGGATAGAAGGATATCTTATACACTGAGTCACTGACTTTCTACTTCCCCAAAGACAGTCCCCAGACACCAAGGAAATTCATAACTTCCAAAAATCAAAGGGAATCTTTCAATTGCAGAGAAGCAGTAATGCTAAGTTTGGTATGAATGAATGGAAAGGAATGAATTTTATAGAACAAAATTTAATAGCACATAGAGAAAACTAATAAATATTAGGATTAAAGGTGAAAAATGACACTACTCTCCATTCAAGTTACAAAAATAGTATCAATTTATAACAAATTAAAAAAATAATACCAATTTATATATATTATCTAATTTGCCCTTTCCATTTGAATTACCACCCTTCCCATTTCCTCTCCCGTGCCTAACCCCCTCTATCCGCTTGCTCCCCTACCCACTCTGATTGTCACTCTCTCTCTCCTCCTGCCCTCCGCTTCCCACTTCTCATTGTCACTCTCTCTCTTCCTGACGTCTGTCTTTTTTTTTTTTTCCTTCTCCGGCGGCGACAAGTAGCAACTCACCAGCGGTGACGAGTAGCATGACCAGCGGCGACCCGCGAAGCCCGCCCCCAATCTGGTCAAGGTCGACCCTTGACGCTTCGAGGACGACGCCCCACACTCCGAGGATGACGCCCGACTCCTCGACGCTGATCACCGTTGGCCTGCTCTCGGCGGCGGCGCACCGAACAGCGATGGGACGATGGGAACGACGGGAATGGCTAGCCGAATGGTGGGAGGTGACTAGGACTACTGGAACGGTCGGAGGGAGAAGGCCGGAGGTTGGGCTGGAGGCGGGATGAAGGAGGCGAAGAGAATTTGGGAATTAGGGTTAGAGAAGAGGAAATAATGTAGGAGGTAATTGTGGAATTTTTAGAAAAATTTGAAATCTTTCTTATATAATGATGCTATAATCCTTCATTTTGATAATGTGGTGGAATGTAGTAGTAAAAAGTGATGCAATAGGGATTTCGTAACTTTTTTCAATGAAATCTCTTTAAACTAATATGTGAAAATCTCTATACATAATGGGATGGACATAATAATTTATATGATTACAGTCAAGTAAAAAATATGTATTAAAATGTTAAATTACTCGTTTTATTTCATTCTCTTCGATTTCTTCGTACCGAATGTAATCTAAGTGGAATAGAATTAGCTCACAGCTAGAATTATTCCAGTGAAACAAGAAATGTAGGGTGACTTTGGGTGGAACGCCCCTGCTTATGTCCCTTCATTTTATAATTTTATTTTTAATGTCAATTTTTTCCTTATAGCAAATGATTTTAGCCCGATTTTTCAAGCTAAAGAATCCAAAAAAAACTTTAAATTTGTAGCTAAGAAGTAAAAAGATTGAGCCGCCTGCCCCTTTTTGCCCCTATCCATGGAGAAGGTATCTTATCTTATACTACTGTATCATCATGTAAGTACTATCACATAATCTATTTTATAAAATACCTCTTCCTACGTAGGAGGGCAAGTGAAAAAAGTAAAACAAATGCCATAGCATCAGAAAAGAAGAGTGTAGAAATTAATGGAGAATTACGCTATTCTAATTTGAGGGAGTAGGGTTCAAATCATTACAATTGAAAATATTGACATGTATATTCGGACCAAAAAACAGAAATTGTTGATATATATTTTTATTTGACTAAGTCACGCAATTATCCGATTTGATAATCGACAACTTTTATGCAATTTCACTAATTATTTCTTTCGTCCCTAAAAAAATAAAATAAAATATTTTTTAAATTCACTTTTTTCTCTAACTCACTACTTTGACTTGAGAAAATATTAATCAAATTATGATAAATAAGTAAATTAGTGTTAATCACATGAGGAATTACCTTAATTCTTGCCGATGGAAATAATTGAATTGATTGTACTATCTGAGATTTTTTCAGAGGAAAAAAATAGTATTTCCCTCATTTTCTGGGCAAATTACTTGCACTTTTTACACTTCTTATTTAAGTTCGTAGAGCCGTCGCCAATTCAAGAATTGTCAGTCAGTTCAATCGAGAAACGGATTAAAGCACAGTTGCTCTCGAACGAATTTCTTAAAAAATAGCACATTTTCTGACAACATCGTTTTTAAAATACAGAATTAAATGCTTTCGGTTTTTATTTTTGTAAAAACTTGGTTTTAATTTGCGTTTTTCGTTGACAAAGAAAAATTTCATCCTGCGCTTTCTTCGAGCTATGTATGATCTTCACGAGCTCCTTCACGGTTGCTATGGTGCTGTGGTGCCCACTGGAGCCGCTGCTGTGGTCTTCCCACTGGAGCGCCGAACACGAGCGTAGCACTCGAGCTGCTGTTGTCTCCGCGTCACCTGAGCTGGCTGCCACCCGAGCTGTTGTCGTGTCCGTGTTACCCGAGCTTCTAGTTCTTCTTTGAGAGCATTACCAGAAAAACTAATGACTTAAGAAATTCTGCATTTCAGAAACGGTATTGGCGAAAATCGTTGCAAATGTGCTGTTTTTTAAGAAATTCTTTGGTGAGCAACGGTACTTTGACCCGTTTCTCCAGTTGAATCCAACCCCCTTCTCCAGAGATGTTTACGGCGAAGCGTCTGTGCATACTGTCTCTGACATGAGGATTCCTATAAATCATTCATGGCGGATCCAAGCACGAAGTCTTGTAATCAGAGGTTCTCTGCAGTTGCTGTTCCGCTGATTCATTAGTTGGGAATCAGTGACATTGGCCCAACAGTAATTTGAAGCTGCCTATTTCAATTGGCTTAGTTTCCTAAAATAGGAGGCCTATCCAAGGGTTGGTACAGCGGTTTGTAGCTCTCTGCTTCTGATTTTTGAGGGAATTCGAATATTTCAACTGAGGAGAGGGAGGCGGGGGGATGCTTTTCAGACGTGAGAGGAGGAAAGCAGGCGATAGGACGGACTGATCCTAGAGGAGCAAGTTCGATCAGTATTGGTGGCAACGACGGCACATTAGGGGTCAATAGGCACTGTTCACTCGTTTAGAGGTATAGAGAGTTCTGTCAAGGGCACAGGTTGGTTCTTTTTCTTCCAACCCCGTCTCTTTTCCATGTCAAGGTCGAGGAGGAAACTGATACGAATCAAAATCGAACTGGGAAAGGAAATGGTGAAGAAGGAGAATCAGAGGAAGAATCAGAGAGAGAAGAGAAATCAAATTTTCATTCATCGACCAAAAACTTCTGGTGGCTCAACTACAACCCTTAATACTGGTTTACTTCCATTATAGGACTCTTACTATCTAGTCTCTCATCTCCCTATCCATTACAAACAAGCCCATTCCACTTTTCTTGCTATTTACAAAGAGACCCCTCCACTAATTCATCCATAACAGAAACTGGTGGAAACTTTCTGTCTCACGTTGCCTTCTTTATCACTCCAACAGCTGATCACGGCACTTTTTACTCTTCTACTCTAATACAACTGATAAAGGACTAATCTTTGTGGATAATTTGTTCTTCCCCTACTTGACATTTGTAATTCCGGAATAATATAAAAATTCCAATAATAATCTCGATGGCCACAAAGAAAATAATATTATAAAATTGATATTTCACGAATGAATTTTCTTTCTATAGGCACAAATTGTGCAAGAAAGACTTACCGGGAATTGAAGTAGAAGAAGAAGGCAATTCGACTAAATTTATAAAATATAAATAATCGAATAACACAAATCGAAATAACAAACTTGAAATGGAAATCTTTTACTGATTGAATCGAGGCCTGTGGCGGTCACAGTGTCCTTAAGACTGATTCGTCCCCTCTGGTCGTGCCGAGGTAGCGTGGACTTCAATCTCCCAGGATACAACGACTCGGAGCTGGAGGTTGCACGAGACCCGCAACTGGAGGCGAACTGGAACCGAAGCCGGAAACCACCAAAAACCGATGCAGATGCAAAGAGGGAGAAGAGAGAGAGCTCTAGAGCTTGTTGTGTGTCTAAAACCTATGGAGGGGGCCTCTATTTATAGGCTGGTGGCTTAAATGGCAGAGAACCGGGCAATTGAATGCCCGAACCGGCCGTAAATGCACTGAGCCGGACATTAAAAGGGCTAAACCGGGCGTTAAGAGCCCTTAATAGCACCGAACCGGCCATTAATCCGACTGAACCGGTCATTCAGTGCCCCTATTAAGGTCGGACCCTTAATGCCGTCCCTTAATATGGCCTTTAAGACCCTAAACCGCCCGGAATCCGAAGAGTCGGGAATCCGAGGTAAATTTATTGAAGGAAAAAAAAATTGCCAGAAATGGCAAAATTAGGCCGGCACCTCCCGCCATAGGCGGGAGCCGCGAGAAAGCCGTTTATTGTAGCTGAAGTAGTTACTTATCGTAAGACTACTCTTAGCTTATAAACCCTTTGAAATTCTCATCCCTAATCGATGTGGGATTGAGTTTCTGCATTTCCCATTATGGGCTCTTTGGGCCCTATGGGCCCTTATAGGCCCGGGCCTCTTCATGGATTTTTATAAACCCAACCCATAACCAATTTCAATTTCTTCAATTTCCAAATCAATTGGACTTAGGCCCAAATATAATTTTCAATCCATGAGAACAATTTCTCATTCAATTTCAATGCCATTTTTCCAACAATCCCCCACATGAATGAAAATTGTTTTATTTTGACTCTGTGGTGGTTTCCAACAAGTGAATCCTGCATAGGATAGGTAGGGTAACCCTTTGAACCTTCCCTTGTAAAGGTACACTTACTTTACTAGCTGTCCAGTAGACACGATGTCCTTGAACTGTCCTGCTTTCTTGTGTAAAGGATCATATACCTCACACAGGAGTTCACAACACTTCTGTTCCGTTTTTACAGTTGTGTTTGTTTGGCCATGAACACCGTCCTGGTTCTGTGAGAGTTTCTAAAGAATTAAGCCCTTTATTCTCCTTTGAAGCGGCCCCACTTCTCTCTCACATAGGTGATTTATAATCTCAAGAGTATTCTGTCTACTCTTTTATAAATCATTAAAGCATCTAAATGCTATCCTCATCATGATAATATCACTGTTTCTTATAAAGGAACGGGTTGAGGAATAATCCCCCCACAGTGACCTCTTCAGGTCTTATGAGTAGGTTGTCCCTTTGAACCTAGATCTTGGGATCTCCAGTCAACAAGGTAGGGTTTTCCTTCATAAAACCTTTTCTTTCATGGGCTTCAGTCCCATTCCTTTTGACATTTTCTCAACTAGTTCTCTGTTTAACCCTTTGGTTAGCGGATCCGCTAAATTATCTTTTGACTTCACATAGTCAATTGTGATAATTCCAGTTGAGAGTAATTGTTTAATGGTATTGTGTCTACGACGTATATGTCTAGACTTACCATTATACATTTGACTTTGTGCCCTTCCAATGGCAGACTGACTGTCACAATGTATACATATTGGTGGCACCGGTTTTTCCCATTCTGGGATATCCTCAAGAAAATGGCGTAGCCATTCAGCCTCTTCTCCACACTTATCTAAGGCTATAAACTCAGATTCCATTGTGGATCGGGCTATCACTGTTTGTTTTGAGGATTTCCATGACAAGGCTGCTCCTGCTAATGTGAATACATATCCACTTGTAGATTTCGAGTCTTTTATATCAGATATCCAGTTTGCATCACTGTACCCTTCAAGTACGGCTGGATATCTGGTATAATGCAGCCCATAATCCCGAGTATACCTTAGGTACCGTAATACCCTCACAATTGCCTTCCAATGGTCGGCACTCGGGTTACTCGTATATCTACTTAGCCTACTAACCGTGTAGGCTATATCTGGTCTAGTACAACTCATTAGATACATCAAGCTACCAATAACTCTTGAGTATTCCACTTGTGAAATACTCTCTCCTCTATTTTTCGATAGATGGAGACTTGTATCTAATGGTGTTCTAGCGACACCAGAATCATTCTTGTTAAATTTCTCAAGAATTTTGTCCACATAGTGTGACTGACTTAAGATAAGTCCTTCTGATGTTCTCATGATCTTAATTCCTAAAATCACATCAGCAAGGCCCATATCTTTCATGTCAAATCTTGCATTCAACATGTTCTTGGTAGATTTGATAATTTTCTCATCACTGCCAACAATGAGTATGTCATCTACATATAAACATAAAATGACGTATCTATTTTCCGTCTCTTTTATGTATATACACTTATCACACTCATTAATTTTGTAGCCATTGGTAATCATTGTATTATCAAATTTCTCATGCCATTGTTTTGGCGCTTGCTTCAAGCCGTACAATGATTTAACCAATTTGCATACTTTCTTTTCCTTTCCTGGAGACACAAACCCCTCGGGTTGTTCCATATAGATTTCTTCATCTAAATCTCCATTTAGGAATGTCGTTTTTACATCCATTTGATGTACCTCTAAATTACGCAATGCCGCAATTGCAAGTATCATTCTAATGGAATTTATTCTCGTCACAGGAGAATAAGTGTCAAAATAATCAAGACCTTCCTTTTGCTTGTATCCCTTGATAACAAGTCTAGCCTTGTATTTATCTATGGAGCCGTCTGCTCTCATTTTCCTTTTAAAGATCCACTTAGATCCTAAAGGTTTACAACCGGGAGGAAGATCGACTAACTCCCACGTATGATTCTGTAAAATAGAATCAATTTCACTATTGATCGCCTCTTTCCAAAGAGGTCCCTCTGAAGAAGTCACGGCTTCTTTATATGTCTGTGGTTCTTTTTCCAACAGATATGTTATAAAATCATCTCCAAATGATTCTTCCACTCTCGCCCTTTTACTACGTCTAGGCTCAAATTCATGATCAGAACCTTGATCCGATTCATGACTTTTATAATTCATAACTTCGACGGTTCGTTTCGACGAACTAGATCCTTCGTTGGATCTATACGGAAATACATCTTCAAAAAATGATGCATTTCTCGATTCCATTATCGTATTCTTGTGTATATCATGAATCTTTGATTCATACACAAGGAATCGATATGCATTACTGTTATGTGCATAGCCTATAAAAACACAGTCCACTGTTTTAGGACCTATTTTTACCTTTTTCGGTGTTGGTATAGCTACTTTTGCAAGACACCCCCACACTCGTAAGTGTTTGTAGGATGGTCTCCTACCATGCCATAGTTCATATGGCGTCTTTTCCTCTTTCTTTCGAGGTACCTTATTTAAAAGGTAATTGCTTGTCAAAATAGCTTCCCCCCACATGTTCTGGGGTAACCCCGAACTGAGAAGTATCGCATTCATCATTTCTTTTAATGTGCGATTTTTCCGTTCAGCAACACCGTTTGACTGGGGTGAGTAGGGCGCAGTTACTTCATGGACTATTCCATGTTGTGCACAAAAGTCACCAAATGGTGCTTCATATTCACCGCCTCTATCACTTCTTAATCTTTTTATTCTCTTATTGAGTTGATTCTCAATTTCATTCTTATAGAGAATAAATTTTTCTAAGGCTTCATCTTTGCTCTTAAGCAAATACACATAGCAGTACTTTGTGCTATCATCGATGAAAGTAATAAAATACTTATTACCGCCTCTTGTTTGTACAGACTTTAAGTCACAAACATCACTATGAATTAGGTCAAGTGGTTCGGTATTTCTTTCAACGGTTTGAAAGGATGACCTCGTTAATTTCGCTTCTACACAAATTTTGCATTTGTGTTTAGAATCGATCTGGAATGTCGGTATGTGTTCCATGTTAATTAGTTTCCGAATTGAATCATAATTAACATGTCCTAGTCTACCATGCCATAAACTGGAAGACTCAATCAAATAAGAGGAAGAGGCTTTATCTTTATTGATAATCGTCAGTACATTGAGCTTAAAAAGCCCATTACATTCGTACCCCTTTCCAACATACATACCGGATTTCGTTATTATAACTTTATCTGACTCAAATACTATACGAAACCCATGTTTACTCAGCAAGGAACCGGAAACCAGATTCTTCCGGATCTCTGGCACGTATAGCACGTTGTTGAGAGTCAGCATCTTCCCGGAGGTCATTTTCAGCACCACTTTGCCTTTGCCTTCGACTTCTGACGAGGCAGAGTTCCCCATGTAAAGTTTCTCTCCACTAACCGGCTCAAAGCTTGTGAAGAGATCTCTGTTGGAGCAGATGTGCCGGGTGGCTCCAGTGTCAATCCACCATTCCTTCGGATTTGACCCCACCAGGTTCACTTCAGAGACTACAGCAGAAAGGTTGATGTCGGAAACATCTTGGGATATCGCATCAACCACATTGGCCTCGGGCTTCTTCTTCTTTGGAAGCCGGCAATCAGTAGACCTGTGGCCCTTCTTGCCACAGTTGAAGCACTTCCCTTGGAATTTCGGCTTGGAAACTCCACCTTTGGGCCCAGCCTTGGCCTTGTTCTTTTTGGGCTTTTGCCCATGCTCGACCACGTTGGCCTTCGCAGCACTTGCAAGAGGAATGTTCTTCTCGGACCCCCTGTTGTCTTCTTCAATTCGAAGTCTAACGATGAGGTCTTCAAGTGACATTTCCTTTCGCTTGTGCTTCAGATAGTTCTTGAAGTCCTTCCATGCCGGTGGTAGCTTTTCAATTATTGCAGCCACCTGAAAGGTTTCACTCAAAACCATCCCTTCAGCATGAATTTCATGCAAGATTACCTGAATCTCTTGCACTTGACTGATCACCGTCTTGGAATCCACCATTTTATAGTCGAGGAACCGTCCGACGACAAACTTCTTTGTACCGGCATCCTCTGTCCTATATTTGCGGTCCAGGGAATCCCACAGTGTTTTCGCCGTCTTCAGTGTACAATACACGTTGTACAGCGAATCGTGCAGCCCGTTCAGAACGTAATTTCTGCACAGGAAATCAGAGTGGTGCCAGGCATCAACAGCTTGAGCTGCCTGGACATCCGATTGTCCTTCAGGAAGCTTGGGAGCCTCCTCAGTCAAGAACCGAGCAAGGTTCAGGGTGGTCAAGTAGAAGAGCATCTTCTGTTGCCACCTTTTGAAGTTCAACCCATTGAACTTCTCAGGTTTTTCACTGTGGTTGACAGGAACCACAGTAGGCACCGAGCCAGTAGGCACGGAGCCTGTGCCTCCAAGAGGCATGGCTGGGATAGATCCCGAGCCCGGTGTGACTGGGGCACCAGAGCCCCTAGCCACAACATCAGCAGCAGGAACAATAGCCGGATTGTTTTCAGTAGCCATCTGAGATCAAAAACAAACCAGAATCAGTCTTAAGTTTGTAATTCCGGAATAATATAAAAATTCCAATAATAATCTCGATGGCCACAAAGAAAATAATATTATAAAATTGATATTTCACGAATGAATTTTCTTTCTATAGGCACAAATTGTGCAAGAAAGACTTACCGGGAATTGGAGTAGAAGAAGAAGGCAATTCGACTAAATTTATAAAATATAAATAATCGAATAACACAAATCGAAATAACAAACTTGAAATGGAAATCTTTTACTGATTGAGTCGAGGCCTGTGGCGGTCACAGTGTCCTTAAGACTGATTCGTCCCCTCTGGTCGTGCCGCGGTAGAAGAGAGACTCCAGCCATAGGCGGGAGCCGGGAGAAAGCCGTTTATTGTAGCTGAAGTAGTTACTTATCGTAAGACTACTCTTAGCTTATAAACCCTTTGAAATTCTCATCCCTAATCGATGTGGGATTGAGTTTCTGCATTTCCCATTATGGGCTCTTTGGGCCCTTATAGGCCCGGGCCTCTTCATGGGTTTTTATAAACCCGACCCATAACCAATTTCAATTTCTTCAATTTCCAAATCAATTGGACTTAGGCCCAAATATAATTTTCAATCCATGAGAACAATTTCTCATTCAATTTCAATGCCATTTTTCCAACAACATTGTGTTCCCTTTTTAATTATCATCTTGGAACAATAAACGGACTGTAGATGAGGAACTGTTCTGACTGTTTCTTGATGATCTCCACTTCTAACTTAATTACTTTAACATGCTTGCTTCCTTGGCCCTCGGATTGATGTTAGTGTCACTAGGCAAAGTACTGGGAGGCCGTGAATTAAAGGATCATGCGAGTTTTCCCATTTGATCCTCCAAGTTTCACATCTGCAATGGTTGAGGAAATACTATTAGAATTAGATTGAATTGAAATTTGAGTGGTAATTATAAAATTAAGAGTTTCTTCAAGTTGAGAAGAGGGAGTTGTAGTCGATTGTTGCTGTTTTAGGATTGGTCAGAATTGGGGTGGTGGGTTGGCCTTATTGTTGGCATAAGAGAAATTAGGATGATTTCTCCAACTAGGTTGTATGTATTATGGGTTGTTCTTCAGGTTTCCTACGATGTAATTGGCCTCCTCTTGAATTCCTTGCATTGGTTCCAAGTCTGCCCATTCCTTAATGTTTCCATGCCATCATCTCCCTCATCAGGGCATCCATCTTTGCTGATAATGCTGTAATGGTATAAACTAAATGGATTCAAGCAGTTCCTTTTCCCATGTGTATTATTTCATATGGCCATTGATAATTATTATTTGCCATCTTAGGCAATTAGGATGCATTCTCGGGAGTTTTTCCCATAATCAAACCACCTACAGCAGATACAACACTATAAAATCTTTGCTGGTATCGAAATGCTGTGGTGTGGCACACTAGCAAAAGTTCTTTGAAGCGCTCCCATGCCTCGTACAAGGAATCCGTTGAGTGTTGTTGAAAACCTTTAATTTCATTCCTCGGCTTGGCGGTCTTGGAAGGTGGAAAATGTTTTGTTAAGAACTTCTAAACTATGATGTCTTATGAGATTGATGAGCTAGGAGGAAGAAGTTGGATCCACGCCTTAACCTTATCCCTCAAAGAAAAGGAAAAAAAAGGACATGTGGAGTGAACACCCTGTTGCAGCAAAAAGTGTCACAAAATATCAAGGAAGTTTTTCTAAGTGCAGGTGGGGATCCTAATTCGATGCACCTTTGAAGGAACAAGTTGTCTGCAGCATCTGAATTTTAGTAGGCTTAATTTTAAAAATGAGCTTGCATCGTTAGTTTAAAACTACTCGATCTATTTTGAAATTGATGTTGCCTATAGTGTCTTGTTGTCCTCGGTGGTGGATTATTTTGCTGAATTGCCAAATCTCTATCATGATCCCACTGATCATGGATTCTTTGCGCATTTTCCAAGACTTGACCTTGAAGTTGTTGAAGTCGCCTATTGTTCTTCACATCTTTGATAGAATGAAAGGTTGATCTTAGGGTCAAATTGCAGCAAGTCAGAGTTGTTACCTCGAAGAATCACTATTTAGTAAAGGATCATCAAAAAATTGAGTAAGAGTCCCTGGTAATGGTATCAAAAACTTATTGCAATATATCTAAAATAGGGCATGCAAATATACGCATCACAAACAAGTGAAATAATAATGAGTAAGAGATCATTCCTAAGAAGACACAAAAGCGTCAATTTCGCTAAGCACTAACTTATAATAACAATGCCGAACCAAATTAATTTGAATTAAGCAAGAGAGAAATTAAAGAAAATAATTAAAGAAAGCAAAGATCACGAAAGTAACTAGTCAAGAATTCAGTCAATAAGGACTCCTCATATCCACAACTTCATCTAGTCCTATTCCTAAACGGATCTATTCTTATGCTAACAGTTAATTTTAGTGTTATTATCATTAGATTTCTACGTTTCCCGTGCCCACCTCTCTATACAACAAGGGCATATTCCCTTTCAAAATACTAACATACTCTATCTCTAGGTAATAGTACGAGAAAGTTATTAAGTTCTAACTATCTCTTGATGCCCCTCACAAATAACATCTATTTCCCCCTGACATGATCCGAATTTCCCTCTCAAGTTCAACGATCTCTCTTAATCATTCAAATCGGTGGCCAGTCGGATAGAAGGCATTAA
This sequence comes from Lagerstroemia speciosa, assembly GCA_037672795.1. Lineage (NCBI taxonomy): Eukaryota > Viridiplantae > Streptophyta > Magnoliopsida > Myrtales > Lythraceae > Lagerstroemia > Lagerstroemia speciosa. Next base: position 3,386,600 of record CM075301.1, read on the forward strand.
ACATGAATTAGTGTAAATAAGATGGAATACAAATTCATAAATCAAATGAAAGATATAAGAAATAAATACGAAATTCAAAAATAAAATTAGATGGCTTGATCTCTCAATGTTACACCGGTCAGTCTTTCGCCTTCTTTTACTAACTGTTCAATCTTCCTCAAATTTTTCAAACCCTAAATGAAGTCGTGTTTCTCGTCTCTGTTCTGTGTCATTGACTGCTGATCAGTGGGCCTTTCTATAGCCGATAAAATAATCATCTTGGAGAATTCGGGTATGTTGCCGATATCTTCAGAATATGTTCAATTTTTCAATTCTTCTCCTGGCATTTTCTCTACTCAATGCATACGAGAACATGTCAAATAATGAATCTGGTGAAAATCACCAACCCAGTCCGGGCGATCGCAGTTCTATGCTTTTTCCTCGTAGCTGTTTCAGCAGCCGCAGTCGGGTGAGCACGGTAGCCAATCAGCTCCATCCAGTTTTTTAAATTGGTCATATCTTTCTCGTTTTAGCCCCGACTCGCAATCAACTTAACACATTAGATTCTTGACTCGACAAGTTTTCCGTTGATATATTTATTCTCTATACTTTTACCAAAGAAAACCTGATTGAAATTCCCTTCAATTGTTTGCATACATTTTTCAACAATTCATGCCCTTCTCATCAAGACTCATCTTGGCCATTCGATACTTCCTACTCAAAGAAAAATCCGGTAAAGCACCAAAATAATCCCCTAACTTGGAAATTATTCAAAGTACATTTAGAACCCGGATTTCATGAAAAATCAGAGGACTAAAAAGAGAATAAGAATCACTTAATATTTAAAAATTAAATCAAAATCTAAGCCTGTAAAGTGTGCTAAAAATATGAACTTTTATGAAAGTAACACATCCGTAGCAGTCAATTAATCTACAAATCCAATTGCCGTGGCCAGGGACATGCAATGAGAACAGTCCGATCATATGATAAGGACGGAAGACGAGTAAGAAAAAATTTATTGATCAACTGGATCATCATCTTCTTCGAATAGCTAATATGAATTGCCCCTGTAGTGCCTCAAGATACTTTGGATTTCTATGTCTTCAATAGAAACTCCATTGCCCTCTAGTGGGGAAAAGGCAGTGTCTTTTTAATGAACTCATCCCGAATCCTGGGGACAAGAGAGAAATTAACTGTAATAATTTGTCACTGAAATTGACCGATGTGCCGTGGAATTTGCATTTGGAACCTGCATCATCTTTCGTTGGGTTCGGCGAGCTTCAACTCACCTGAATTTCAATAACCACAAGTCAGTATTGAGGAAATGGTATCTGTGTGTTGTATGTGATTATATGAATCCAATTGCAAAGAAAAGAAACATGGACACAGGAAATTCGTTTGGTCAATCAGTCTAATCGGATTCAATGTCGAGACCGTGAAGCAGAGCCAACAGAAACATTTCAAATTAACAGATAACACATTTCAAACATTCAATTTCAACAGTGCTGAATCGGTTAAACATCATCACGCCACCCAAATCTCAGAATTAGCACCGACTAAGTTCTGTGTAGTGCCACACCAATTGAGTGAAGTACCTCGATGTTGTATTGGATGATTTCGTTGAAGTTGTTGAGAGCTGACCCCTGAATTGAGTGGCCACCATTCTCGGGGCGGCTTTGATCTCCAAAGACGAAATGGAAGGGGAGAACTACACTGAACAAGGCAAGTGAGCAGAGCTGAAGGAAGAGATGGGGTGATGATACCACGGAAAGAGAGTGAGTGTAGAATGATTTTGTTGTTCTCACATAACACCAAACAAGATGGTTGCCAAAAACTTATTGATATCAAAACAGTAACTCCTGACAGCATTTGCTTACCGAAGGGATTTTGCCTTTGTGTTTCTCACAAGTTCGAACAGAAATGTGGGATGTCCATAACCGTTATAGACAACATACATAGACTTGATAACTGAATTGAGGACCGCAATTGATCTGCCTCACATCCAAGTGCTTATAAACTCCCTCCCATGTCACTTCACTTCCCAGAAACAGAGTATCTGTTTTTTCTTTCTTCAGGAATTTCCTTTCTCTTTACAGTATGGTCCACACATTTTCCGATTTCTCTAGATAAGAGGGACTGGACAATGCAGATATCAGTATGTAATTTGACAAAGCCCAAATCGAAGTCAGAAAATTCATCTTGTTAATGCAATGCAACCTGAAATTATGGCATAGATTCATTAGCTGTCAGCTAGTTTGAGAATGCAGAGTAGATACTCTCGTGCATTAGGGAAACGAAAAAAAAAAAAAATTATGAAGAATAAGCTGACCGTATAATTTCTGCCATCTCAAGGTCAACGCCTTGGCCTCCCTTCCTCAACCAGGCAGATCTCCATCCCTCCGAACCTCCAGAGTCTGCCTCAAAACTGGACCATAATGTGGCCTCGATTTGGCTACAAGCTCGTCGAGGCACCAACTAGCGTTTGCGTCATGAGTGGAGAAGAGGACCAGAGTAGGACAATCCTCGCAAAGCCGATTGCGTTCAGGAACATGGTCCTCGTGGTGTGGCCCTGCTTGTTGGAGGGGATGAAGCAGGCGGGGGACTCTGCTTCCTCCCATGCCCATGGGCTGAGTTGTGAAAAGGAATTCTTAGTAAACCTCTCGGTAGGTGATGTCCTCAATTCACTTTTTTGATATGTAGTTTTGAAAGATGTGATAGATCTTGTAAATTCAGTAATTTGCAGCCAGAGATATGTAGCACTTTCAAATTAATCATGTTCTCTAGACCCTGAACCTCTCTGATATTCTTGCAACCCTTCATCTTCAACTCTTCTAAACTTTGAAGTTGTAATAAATTAGGCAACTTTTCAAGTGCTCTGCATCCGCTTATATTCAATTTGCTCAGTATTTCCAATTCCTCGAGCCCCTCAAGTTGGCGCAACTGCTTGCATGCTTTAATGTCCAACTGCCGTAACTCCTGTAGCTTTGATAGATTAGGTAGATTTTCTATTCTTTTACACCCACTCATTCTCAACACTCTCAATGATTTCAAGTCTTCAAGCCCGAGTCCCTCAAGTTTGGACAACTTCTCACATCCTTCCATTCTCAGATCTGATAATTCATGCAGCTGTGATAGATCTGGAAGCTGTTCAATGGCTTTGCACCCACTTATGTCCATTTTTATCAGTAGATTCAATCCTTCAAGCCCCTCAAGGTGGCGCAACTTCTGGCATGCTTTCACTTTCAGGATCATTAACTTTTGAAGCTTTGCTAGGTCAGGTATATTTTCAATAGAGCTGCAACCACTGATGTCCAATTCATTTAGTGATCTTAATTCTCCAAGCCCATCAAGTTGACGCAACTTATTGCAACCTCTCATGTATAGAACCGATAAATTGTAATGTTTTGACAATCTCGGCAACTTTTCAATTGCTTTTAACCCACTCATGTCCAATTTCGTTAGTCTCTGCAGCTTCGGTAGACCAGAAAGCTTTTCCATTGATTTCTCGAAACCTGTCATTCTCAAGTGCCTTAATCTCTGTAATTTTGACAGATCCAACAAAGTTTCAATTGCGTTGCAATTACTAATGTCCAACTCCACCAGTGATAACAATTCTCCTATCCCGTCTAGTCGGATCAATCTGTCACAACCGCTAATGTTTAGTTGCCATAGACTCTGCAGTTTTGACAATTCTGGTAGCTTTTCAATTGCCTTGCACTTTTCCATGGTCAATGTCACTAGCGATGCCAATTCTCCTAGTTCATCAAGTTGGATCAGCCTCTCACAATTGCTCATGTTCAGTTGTTGTAGACTCTGTAGCTTTGACATTTCTGGTAGCTTTTCAATGGCCTTGCAATAACTAATGTCTAAAAACTGAAGCGACATCAATTCTCCTATTCCATCAAGATGGATCAGCCTCTCACAACTTCTCATGTTTAACTTTCGTAGAGTCTGTAGTTTCCACAATTTTGGTAGCTTTTCCATCGCCTTGCACTCACTAATGTCCAAAACCTCAAGTGATCCCAGTTCTCCTAATCCGTCAAGTCGGTTCAACTTCTTGCAACCTTTCATTTTCAGGTGCTTTAAGCTCCGCAGTTTCGACAACATTGGTAGCTCTTCAATCGCATTACACTTAGTAATAGCCATCTGTTCCAGTGATCCCAATTCTCTGATCCTGTCAAGCTGGCTCAACTTCTCACAACACTTAATCTTCAGATAATGCAACTTCTGCAGCTTTGACAGATCTGGTAGTTTGCTGATTGCTTTGCACCCTTTAATGACCAACCGGTGCACCGACTCCAACTTTTCAAGCCCCTCAAGTTGGAACAATCTCTCACATGATATCAATTTCAGACACTCTAACCTCTGTAAATTTGACAAATCATCCAGCCTTTCTAGCGATGGGCAGTGGGAGAAAATTAAATTTTAAGCTCAGGCAAATTGTTAATGCCTTGAACATCAACTAGCAGTCTGTTGTACGAAACATCTAGTTGGCACAACCTCCATAGGTTGGATAGTTCTGGTAGCCTTTCAATATCACATGCTACGATAGACAAGTCAAGTAAAGACTTCATATTCTGAACACCATCAAGCGTAGTCAAAGGACAATCGTCTATGGTCAGACTTTGGAGAGAGATTAGATCCCCCAGGCCATCGATTTCTCTAAGCCTCATGCAGCTAACCCGTAATTCTAACAATTTCCTCAAGTTTGAAAGACTTGGTAACTTTTGAAGACTGCAACAATTAGAAACTTCTAGTGATTGCAGACTGGAGGGAAGTGTTGGAAGGAATTCAAGTTTTGTGCACCGAGTGATTTCAACTTCTTTTAGGTTAGAAAAGGAACCAATCTCATTGGGGTAAAGCCCTAAATATTCACTTTCCTCAAAACCAATTTCTCCAAATTGCATAGCTGAGCCATGATATCCTTCTTTACCTCTATATGACTCCATAAGCCTTCAATTGCTAGACTAATCAAGCTTGAAGGAAGCTTAGGAAGAGTCTGTGTGCACAAGGTATCTTCTTAAATGAAGATGAAAGGTCTGGAGATGTGAAAGGCTTCCAATTTTCAATGGGAAACTTCCCCTTCTAGTGAGGAGCACCCCACTGGCATCCATCACCTTGAAGCTCCTTCAAATTTCCAAGCGACTTTGGCAGGCAAGTTATTCCAGAACAATGCAATCGCAGCTCAATTAGGATTTCAGCTGCCCAATGGTTTCTGGAAGTGTCCCTCAGAGAGAGCATTGCTCCAGCGACAGCTGTTTAAGGTTCTCCGTGATCCAACTGAGTTTGGAATGCTCTTGAGATGAGAACAACGATTGGCAGACAGAAATTCAAGCTCTTCATTCGTGCTGAGATGGGTATTTCTTCAACACAAGTGTCATCAACAATAAGCACACAATGCCTCCAAATAACCCCAACTGATCTGGCAACTTCTTTAGCTGAAAACCAACACCTCAAAACTCAAAAAGTTCAGATTTTTGAGAATCTCTATTGACGGGTCAATTGAGTCCAACCATGACATATTCGAGAACCAGTCTCTCTAAGTTGGGAAAAGCTGAAAAACCAAGATTTCTTGTGAGTCCATCGCATCTTGACAGATCAAGGACTTTTTAAACTTCTCCAATCTGAAGACAAAATAACAAAAAAAAAGGTAGAGAAACAATAATTAGTTGTAGTTAGGATTGAAGAATACAATTTAAAATTAATTGGTGAGACCTTAATTGAGTTCCAAGCAATCCAATCCTCATCAACGACCCTGCTTGCCAGATAGATTGAGAAACAACTAGATTATTCAGGGTTAAATTGGGAGGGGTGATTGCTCTCGGTCGACCATGTCAACAATCTTAGATTTGGCAAGAAGATGCTGGTATCTCCATCGAGTTCAACATTGCCATGTAGCCGAAGAATCCTTAGCTCTGATTAGATTTTGAAAACATTTCTCGGATAAAGTAACTCCTTTCTCTTCAGGCCAAATCACAACACCTTCAATATTCAGTGTCCCCTAAACCGAGAATTAGAACAGCAATGTAGAATTATCATGCCTTAAGATTGTACCTCATTATTAAGAAAAGAAGGTTTAAAATATTTCCGAAGCATCCTACCTGTTGTCTCCTTAACATGTCAATTGCATCTTTGCTCTGCCACAGTCGACTTCGTAGCTCCAGTTTTTGGCTACTTTCTTGCTCCACAATATACCTCCCGAGGTCTCTAAGCTGGTCATGCATCTGTAGCTCGTTGCCATCACCAATACTTATCAAACATTTGAGCTGGAGCACTTCAATTCCAAGTCTCGGAAAAAGCTCGCAATCGTGCCACATGGGAATTACAAGTTCGTAATCCCAGCCAATGAAAAAACATGCAATATCTAGAAAGATCTTCTGTTGCTCATCATCTAAAGCGTCATAACTAATCCTCAACTTTTCCAGGACATCCGTGTGAGGTCTTTTTTTCAACTGTTGTACCGTATCTTCCCACACACCCTTGTTTCGACGACTAGCATATAAAATGAATGAAATAACCACAAGTGCTAGAGGAAGTCCCCCGGTTATACGCACAATATCTCTGGATAGATCGACAAACTCTGTCGGGGGCAAGTCATCTCGAAATGCATATTTACAAAGAAGTTTGAGAGCTAGATCTTCATCCAACTGTGGAAGTTCGTATGTATTCAACCAAGGTAATTGATTGAGAACTTTTTTTTCTCTGGTTGTGACTAGGATCCTACTTCCTGAACCGAACCAATCGGGATCCGCTGCTAGTGATATAAGCTGATTAATACCATCCACATCATCAATGAGAATAAGGGCTTTCTTGCCACGAACCTCCTCTTAAGGACATTGATTGCATCTGCAGTACTCGTAAGATGATAAGTTTGCTGCCCCAATATGTCATCGACAAGTTTACTTTGCAGTTCAAGAAGGCCTCCAGGTTTTCTGGAGGTTTCTCGAACATCACCGAGGAAGGAACAACATTGAAAATCGCCCGCAATTCGGTTGTAGACGTACTTGGCTAGTGTGGTCTTGCCAATGCCACCTATGCCCGTTATTCCAACCATCCGAATATCATTCAAGTCAAGCTCTAACATCTGCATGATTGCATCGGCAGGATCTTCGAATCCAACTATGTTATCACTCATGTCCAACCAAGTATGCCTGATTTTCTTAGTACCTCAGCAACCACCAGCTCTATGAATTCTCCTTGATTTCTACAAAAAAAAAAAAAGACAGTGCATTCTTGTGTTAATAACCCAAATTTTCGCAAATCAAATTCAAGCTTTTGATAAATATAACTTTAGAAGATTTTATTTGTCGGGCTAATCCTTGTTGCATATCATCTCATAAACGACAGAAATAAGTAACTAAAAATTCTATTTTTAGAATGAATACTCTGGAGTAGTTATACCGTAGGTGATACTAGTGATATATTCATCCAACCAAGACATGTCCAATTAGGACTTAACATGTAATCAATAATTATATATTATGATTATTAAATCCTAAAAAGAAATCCCAAATAAATTGTAAATCCTAATTGGAATAAAATATAAATGATAAAAAAATACTAATAAATATAATAAATGACGAACTTTGATTGAAAAAATATATAAATTGTGAATTATAATTAAATAGATATACCACATCAATGCCACTGCTCCACTGAAGAGTTTCTCCTTGGAATTAAAATTAGAGTACATAATTGGATTGTATGAGACCATGGGAAAATGTCCGAGTTGATGGAGGGTTGGAGTTTTTAAGGTTATTTCGGTTGTAGTGCTTACCCGTTTGCAACTTGACTGAGTTCCAAACCCTTCAACTTCCCAACTTCTTGAGAGCTTCCCTCCATTCTTTGATTGTCTCGGGCTTGATTTTGTTCTCATGCTGAGTAAAGGCCTCTGTGTAACTTCCGATTTGGTGCTGAACATCATCGGGTGTAACATCAAAGAAAATGGGCATGATCACTTGCTTGCCACTTAAATTCTCCTTCATCGACTTCACCATCTGAGCCACCTCCCTGAGGCACCACTTGCTCGTAGCATAACCTTTGGTGAAAATTGGCATCAAGATCTTTGATTGCTTGATCACGCTCATGAGATTCGGGCCAATCTCGTCCCCGACATGGAGCTCCTCATTGTCCCTGAAGGTGCGAACCCCAACACGGATCATGCAGCGATAGAGGCAATCCGCGAATGTTTG
>CM075301.1:3395270-3426121 GCA_037672795.1 Lagerstroemia speciosa
TTCATACACAAGGAATCGATATGCATTATGTTATGGCATAGCCTATAAAAACACAGTCCACTGTTTTAGGACCTATTTTTTACCTTTTTCGGTGTTGGTATAGCTACTTTTGCAAGACACCCCCACACTCGTAAGTGTTTGTAGGATGGTCTCCTACCATGCCATAGTTCATATGGCGTCTTTTCTCTTTCTTCGAGGTACCTTATTTAAAAGGTAATTGCTTGTCAAAATAGCTTCCCCCCACATGTTCTGGGGTACCCCGAACTGAGAAGTATCGCATTCATCATTTCTTTTAATGTGCGATTTTTCCGTTCAGCAACACCGTTTGACTGGGGTGAGTAGGGCGCAGTTACTTCATGGACTATTCCATGTTGTGCACAAAAGTCACCAAATGGTGCTTCATATTCACCGCCTCTATCACTTCTTAATCTTTTTCTTCTTATTGAGTTGATTCTCAATTTCATTCTTATAGAGAATAAATTTTTTCTAAGGCTTCATCTTTGCTCTTAAGCAAATACACATAGCAGTACTTTGTGCTATCATCGATGAAAGTAATAAAATACTTATTACCGCCTCTTGTTGTACAGACTTTAAGTCACAAACATCACTATGAATTAGGTCAAGTGGTTCGGTATTTCTTTCAACGGTTTGAAAGGATGACCTCGTTAATTTCGCTTCTACACAAATTTTGCATTTGTGTTTAGAATCGATCTGGAATGTCGGTATGTGTTCCATGTTAATTAGTTTCCGAATTGAATCATAATTAACATGTCCTAGTCTACCATGCCATAAACTGGAAGACTCAATCAAATAAGAGGAAGAGGCTTTATCTTTATTGATAATCGTCAGTACATTGAGCTTAAAAAGCCCATTACATTCGTACCCCTTTCCAACATACATACCGGATTTCGTTATTATAACTTTATCTGACTCAAATACTATACGAAACCCATGTTTATCAGCAAGGAACCGGAAACCAGATTCTTCCGGATCTCTGGCACGTATAGCACGTTGTTGAGAGTCAGCATCTTCCCGGAGGTCATTTTCAGCACCACTTTGCCTTTGCCTTCGACTTCTGACGAGGCAGAGTTCCCCATGTAAAGTTTCTCTCCACTAACCGGCTCAAAGCTTGTGAAGAGATCTCTGTTGGAGCAGATGTGCCGGGTGGCTCCAGTGTCAATCCACCATTCCTTCGGATTTGACCCCACCAGGTTCACTTCAGAGACTACAGCAGAAAGGTTGATGTCGGAAACATCTTGGGATATCGCATCAACCACATTGGCCTCGGGCTTCTTCTTCTTTGGAAGCCGGCAATCAGTAGACCTGTGGCCCTTCTTGCCACAGTTGAAGCACTTCCCTTGGAATTTCGGCTTGGAAACTCCACCTTTGGGCCCAGCCTTGGCCTTGTTCTTTTTGGGCTTTTGCCCATGCTCGACCACGTTGGCCTTCGCAGCACTTGCAAGAGGAATGTTCTTCTCGGACCCCCTGTTGTCTTCTTCAATTCGAAGTCTAACGATGAGGTCTTCAAGTGACATTTCCTTTCGCTTGTGCTTCAGATAGTTCTTGAAGTCCTTCCATGCCGGTGGTAGCTTTTCAATTATTGCAGCCACCTGAAAGGTTTCACTCAAAACCATCCCTTCAGCATGAATTTCATGCAAGATTACCTGAATCTCTTGCACTTGACTGATCACCGTCTTGGAATCCACCATTTTATAGTCGAGGAACCGTCCGACGACAAACTTCTTTGTACCGGCATCCTCTGTCCTATATTTGCGGTCCAGGGAATCCCACAGTGTTTTCGCCGTCTTCAGTGTACAATACACGTTGTACAGCGAATCGTGCAGCCCGTTCAGAACGTAATTTCTGCACAGGAAATCAGAGTGGTGCCAGGCATCAACAGCTTGAGCTGCCTGGACATCCGATTGTCCTTCAGGAAGCTTGGGAGCCTCCTCAGTCAAGAACCGAGCAAGGTTCAGGGTGGTCAAGTAGAAGAGCATCTTCTGTTGCCACCTTTTGAAGTTCAACCCATTGAACTTCTCAGGTTTTTCACTGTGGTTGACAGGAACCACAGTAGGCACCGAGCCAGTAGGCACGGAGCCTGTGCCTCCAAGAGGCATGGCTGGGATAGATCCCGAGCCCGGTGTGACTGGGGCACCAGAGCCCCTAGCCACAACATCAGCAGCAGGAACAATAGCCGGATTGTTTTCAGTAGCCATCTGAGATCAAAAACAAACCAGAATCAGTCTTAAGTTTGTAATTCCGGAATAATATAAAAATTCCAATAATAATCTCGATGGCCACAAAGAAAATAATATTATAAAATTGATATTTCACGAATGAATTTTCTTTCTATAGGCACAAATTGTGCAAGAAAGACTTACCGGGAATTGGAGTAGAAGAAGAAGGCAATTCGACTAAATTTATAAAATATAAATAATCGAATAACACAAATCGAAATAACAAACTTGAAATGGAAATCTTTTACTGATTGAGTCGAGGCCTGTGGCGGTCACAGTGTCCTTAAGACTGATTCGTCCCCTCTGGTCGTGCCGCGGTAGAAGAGAGACTCCAGCCATAGGCGGGAGCCGGGAGAAAGCCGTTTATTGTAGCTGAAGTAGTTACTTATCGTAAGACTACTCTTAGCTTATAAACCCTTTGAAATTCTCATCCCTAATCGATGTGGGATTGAGTTTCTGCATTTCCCATTATGGGCTCTTTGGGCCCTTATAGGCCCGGGCCTCTTCATGGGTTTTTATAAACCCGACCCATAACCAATTTCAATTTCTTCAATTTCCAAATCAATTGGACTTAGGCCCAAATATAATTTTCAATCCATGAGAACAATTTCTCATTCAATTTCAATGCCATTTTTCCAACAACATTGTGTTCCCTTTTTAATTATCATCTTGGAACAATAAACGGACTGTAGATGAGGAACTGTTCTGACTGTTTCTTGATGATCTCCACTTCTAACTTAATTACTTTAACATGCTTGCTTCCTTGGCCCTCGGATTGATGTTAGTGTCACTAGGCAAAGTACTGGGAGGCCGTGAATTAAAGGATCATGCGAGTTTTCCCATTTGATCCTCCAAGTTTCACATCTGCAATGGTTGAGGAAATACTATTAGAATTAGATTGAATTGAAATTTGAGTGGTAATTATAAAATTAAGAGTTTCTTCAAGTTGAGAAGAGGGAGTTGTAGTCGATTGTTGCTGTTTTAGGATTGGTCAGAATTGGGGTGGTGGGTTGGCCTTATTGTTGGCATAAGAGAAATTAGGATGATTTCTCCAACTAGGTTGTATGTATTATGGGTTGTTCTTCAGGTTTCCTACGATGTAATTGGCCTCCTCTTGAATTCCTTGCATTGGTTCCAAGTCTGCCCATTCCTTAATGTTTCCATGCCATCATCTCCCTCATCAGGGCATCCATCTTTGCTGATAATGCTGTAATGGTATAAACTAAATGGATTCAAGCAGTTCCTTTTCCCATGTGTATTATTTCATATGGCCATTGATAATTATTATTTGCCATCTTAGGCAATTAGGATGCATTCTCGGGAGTTTTTCCCATAATCAAACCACCTACAGCAGATACAACACTATAAAATCTTTGCTGGTATCGAAATGCTGTGGTGTGGCACACTAGCAAAAGTTCTTTGAAGCGCTCCCATGCCTCGTACAAGGAATCCGTTGAGTGTTGTTGAAAACCTTTAATTTCATTCCTCGGCTTGGCGGTCTTGGAAGGTGGAAAATGTTTTGTTAAGAACTTCTAAACTATGATGTCTTATGAGATTGATGAGCTAGGAGGAAGAAGTTGGATCCACGCCTTAACCTTATCCCTCAAAGAAAAGGAAAAAAAAGGACATGTGGAGTGAACACCCTGTTGCAGCAAAAAGTGTCACAAAATATCAAGGAAGTTTTTCTAAGTGCAGGTGGGGATCCTAATTCGATGCACCTTTGAAGGAACAAGTTGTCTGCAGCATCTGAATTTTAGTAGGCTTAATTTTAAAAATGAGCTTGCATCGTTAGTTTAAAACTACTCGATCTATTTTGAAATTGATGTTGCCTATAGTGTCTTGTTGTCCTCGGTGGTGGATTATTTTGCTGAATTGCCAAATCTCTATCATGATCCCACTGATCATGGATTCTTTGCGCATTTTCCAAGACTTGACCTTGAAGTTGTTGAAGTCGCCTATTGTTCTTCACATCTTTGATAGAATGAAAGGTTGATCTTAGGGTCAAATTGCAGCAAGTCAGAGTTGTTACCTCGAAGAATCACTATTTAGTAAAGGATCATCAAAAAATTGAGTAAGAGTCCCTGGTAATGGTATCAAAAACTTATTGCAATATATCTAAAATAGGGCATGCAAATATACGCATCACAAACAAGTGAAATAATAATGAGTAAGAGATCATTCCTAAGAAGACACAAAAGCGTCAATTTCGCTAAGCACTAACTTATAATAACAATGCCGAACCAAATTAATTTGAATTAAGCAAGAGAGAAATTAAAGAAAATAATTAAAGAAAGCAAAGATCACGAAAGTAACTAGTCAAGAATTCAGTCAATAAGGACTCCTCATATCCACAACTTCATCTAGTCCTATTCCTAAACGGATCTATTCTTATGCTAACAGTTAATTTTAGTGTTATTATCATTAGATTTCTACGTTTCCCGTGCCCACCTCTCTATACAACAAGGGCATATTCCCTTTCAAAATACTAACATACTCTATCTCTAGGTAATAGTACGAGAAAGTTATTAAGTTCTAACTATCTCTTGATGCCCCTCACAAATAACATCTATTTCCCCCTGACATGATCCGAATTTCCCTCTCAAGTTCAACGATCTCTCTTAATCATTCAAATCGGTGGCCAGTCGGATAGAAGGCATTAAACATGAATTAGTGTAAATAAGATGGAATACAAATTCATAAATCAAATGAAAGATATAAGAAATAAATACGAAATTCAAAAATAAAATTAGATGGCTTGATCTCTCAATGTTACACCGGTCAGTCTTTCGCCTTCTTTTACTAACTGTTCAATCTTCCTCAAATTTTTCAAACCCTAAATGAAGTCGTGTTTCTCGTCTCTGTTCTGTGTCATTGACTGCTGATCAGTGGGCCTTTCTATAGCCGATAAAATAATCATCTTGGAGAATTCGGGTATGTTGCCGATATCTTCAGAATATGTTCAATTTTTCAATTCTTCTCCTGGCATTTTCTCTACTCAATGCATACGAGAACATGTCAAATAATGAATCTGGTGAAAATCACCAACCCAGTCCGGGCGATCGCAGTTCTATGCTTTTTCCTCGTAGCTGTTTCAGCAGCCGCAGTCGGGTGAGCACGGTAGCCAATCAGCTCCATCCAGTTTTTTAAATTGGTCATATCTTTCTCGTTTTAGCCCCGATTCGCAATCAACTTAACACATTAGATTCTTGACTCGACAAGTTTTCCGTTGATATATTTATTCTCTACACTTTTATCATAGAAAACCTGATTGAAATTCCCTTCAATTGTTTGCATACATTTTTCAACAATTCATGCCCTTCTCATCAAGACTCATCTTGGCCATTCGATACTTCCTACTCAAAGAAAAATCCGGTAAAGCACCCAAATAATCGCCAAACTTGGAAATTATTCAAAGTACATGTAGAACCCGGATTTCATGAAAAATCTGAGAACTAAAAAGAGAATAAGAATCACTTAATATTTAAAAATTAAATCAAAATCTAAGCCTGTAAAGTGTGCTAAAAATATGAACTTTTATGAAAGTAACACATCCGTAGCAGTCAATTAATCTACAAATCCAATTGCCGTGGCCAGGGACATGCAATGAGAACAGTCCATCATATGATAAGGACGGAAGACGAGTAAGAAAAAATTTATTGATCAACTGGATCATCATCTTCTTCGAATAGCTAATATGAATTGCCCCTGTAGTGCCTCAAGATACTTTGGATTTCTATGTCTTCAATAGAAACTCCATTGCCCTCTGTGGGGAAAAGGCAGTGTCTTTTTAATGAACTCATCCCGAATCCTGGGGACAAGAGAGAAATTAACTGTAATAATTTGTCACTGAAATTGACCGATGTGCCGTGGAATTTGCATTTGGAACCTGCATCATCTTTCGTTGGGTTCGGCGAGCTTCAACTCACCTGAATTTCAATAACCATAAGTCAGTATCGAGGAAATGGTATTTGTGTCTTGTATGTGATTATGTGAATCCAATTGCAAAGAAAAGAAACATGGACACAGGAAATTCGTTTGGTCAATCAGTCTAATCGGCTTCAATGTCGAGACCGTGAAGCAGAACCAACAGAAACATTTCAAATTAACAGATAACACATTTCAAACATTCAATTTCAACAGTGCTGAATCGGTTAAACATCATCACGCCACCCAAATCTCAGAACTAGCACCGACTAAGTTCTGTGTAGTGTCACACCAATTGAGTGAAGTACCTCGATGTTGTATTGGATGATTTCGTTGAAGTTGTTGAGAGCTGACCCCTGAATTGAGTGGCCACCATTCTCGGGGAGGCTTTGATCTCCAAAGGCGAAATGGAAGGGGAGAACTACACTGAACATTGCAAGTGAGCAGAGCTGAAGGAAGAGATGGGGTGATGATACCACGGAAAGAGAGTGAGTGTAGAATGATTTTGTTGTTCTCACATAACACCAAACAAGATGGTTGCCAAAAACTTATTGATATCAAAACAGTAACTCCTGACAGCATTTGCTTACCGAAGGGATTTTGCCTTTGTGTTTCTCACAAGTTCGAACAGAAATGTGGGATGTCCATAACCGTTAATAGACAACATACATAGACTTGATAACTGAATTGAGGACCGCAATTGATCTGCCTCACATCCAAGTGCTTATAAACTCCCTCCCATGTCACTTCACTTCCCAGAAACAGAGTATCTGTTTTTTCTTTCTTCAGGAATTTCCTTTCTCTTTACAGTATGGTCCACACATTTTCCGATTTCTCTAGATAAGAGGGACTGGACAATGCAGATATCAGTATGTAATTTGACAAAGCCCAAAATCGAAGTCAGAAAATTCATCTTGTTAATGCAATGCAACCTGAAATTATGGCATAGATTCATTAGCTGTCAGCTAGTTTGAGAATGCAGAGTAGATACTCTCGTGCATTAGGGAAACGAAAAAAAAAAAACATTATGAAGAATAAGCTGACCGTATAATTTCTGCCATCTCAAGGTCAACGCCTTGGCCTCCCTTCCTCAACCAGGCAGATCTCCATCCCTCCGAACCTCCAGAGTCTGCCTCAAAACTGGACCATAATGTGGCCTCGATTTGGCTACAAGCTCGTCGAGGCACCAACTAGCGTTTGCGTCATGAGTGGAGAAGAGGACCAGAGTAGGACAATCCTCGCAAAGCCGATTGCGTTCAGGAACATGGTCCTCGTGGTGTGGCCCTGCTTGTTGGAGGGGATGAAGCAGGCGGGGGACTCTGCTTCCTCCCATGCCCATGGGCTGAGTTGTGAAAAGGAATTCTTAGTAAACCTCTCGGTAGGTGATGTCCTCAATTCACTTTTTTGATATGTAGTTTTGAAAGATGTGATAGATCTTGTAAATTCAGTAATTTGCAGCCAGAGATATGTAGCACTTTCAAATTAATCATGTTCTCTAGACCCTGAACCTCTCTGATATTCTTGCAACCCTTCATCTTCAACTCTTCTAAACTTTGAAGTTGTAATAAATTAGGCAACTTTTCAAGTGCTCTGCATCCGCTTATATTCAATTTGCTCAGTATTTCCAATTCCTCGAGCCCCTCAAGTTGGCGCAACTGCTTGCATGCTTTAATGTCCAACTGCCGTAACTCCTGTAGCTTTGATAGATTAGGTAGATTTTCTATTCTTTTACACCCACTCATTCTCAACACTCTCAATGATTTCAAGTCTTCAAGCCCGAGTCCCTCAAGTTTGGACAACTTCTCACATCCTTCCATTCTCAGATCTGATAATTCATGCAGCTGTGATAGATCTGGAAGCTGTTCAATGGCTTTGCACCCACTTATGTCCATTTTTATCAGTAGATTCAATCCTTCAAGCCCCTCAAGGTGGCGCAACTTCTGGCATGCTTTCACTTTCAGGATCATTAACTTTTGAAGCTTTGCTAGGTCAGGTATATTTTCAATAGAGCTGCAACCACTGATGTCCAATTCATTTAGTGATCTTAATTCTCCAAGCCCATCAAGTTGACGCAACTTATTGCAACCTCTCATGTATAGAACCGATAAATTGTAATGTTTTGACAATCTCGGCAACTTTTCAATTGCTTTTAACCCACTCATGTCCAATTTCGTTAGTCTCTGCAGCTTCGGTAGACCAGAAAGCTTTTCCATTGATTTCTCGAAACCTGTCATTCTCAAGTGCCTTAATCTCTGTAATTTTGACAGATCCAACAAAGTTTCAATTGCGTTGCAATTACTAATGTCCAACTCCACCAGTGATAACAATTCTCCTATCCCGTCTAGTCGGATCAATCTGTCACAACCGCTAATGTTTAGTTGCCATAGACTCTGCAGTTTTGACAATTCTGGTAGCTTTTCAATTGCCTTGCACTTTTCCATGGTCAATGTCACTAGCGATGCCAATTCTCCTAGTTCATCAAGTTGGATCAGCCTCTCACAATTGCTCATGTTCAGTTGTTGTAGACTCTGTAGCTTTGACATTTCTGGTAGCTTTTCAATGGCCTTGCAATAACTAATGTCTAAAAACTGAAGCGACATCAATTCTCCTATTCCATCAAGATGGATCAGCCTCTCACAACTTCTCATGTTTAACTTTCGTAGAGTCTGTAGTTTCCACAATTTTGGTAGCTTTTCCATCGCCTTGCACTCACTAATGTCCAAAACCTCAAGTGATCCCAGTTCTCCTAATCCGTCAAGTCGGTTCAACTTCTTGCAACCTTTCATTTTCAGGTGCTTTAAGCTCCGCAGTTTCGACAACATTGGTAGCTCTTCAATCGCATTACACTTAGTAATAGCCATCTGTTCCAGTGATCCCAATTCTCTGATCCTGTCAAGCTGGCTCAACTTCTCACAACACTTAATCTTCAGATAATGCAACTTCTGCAGCTTTGACAGATCTGGTAGTTTGCTGATTGCTTTGCACCCTTTAATGACCAACCGGTGCACCGACTCCAACTTTTCAAGCCCCTCAAGTTGGAACAATCTCTCACATGATATCAATTTCAGACACTCTAACCTCTGTAAATTTGACAAATCATCCAGCCTTTCTAGCGATGGGCAGTGGGAGAAAATTAAATTTTTAAGCTCAGGCAAATTGTTAATGCCTTGAACATCAACTAGCAGTCTGTTGTACGAAACATCTAGTTGGCACAACCTCCATAGGTTGGATAGTTCTGGTAGCCTTTCAATATCACATGCTACGATAGACAAGTCAAGTAAAGACTTCATATTCTGAACACCATCAAGCGTAGTCAAAGGACAATCGTCTATGGTCAGACTTTGGAGAGAGATTAGATCCCCCAGGCCATCGATTTCTCTAAGCCTCATGCAGCTAACCCGTAATTCTAACAATTTCCTCAAGTTTGAAAGACTTGGTAACTTTTGAAGACTGCAACAATTAGAAACTTCTAGTGATTGCAGACTGGAGGGAAGTGTTGGAAGGAATTCAAGTTTTGTGCACCGAGTGATTTCAACTTCTTTTAGGTTAGAAAAGGAACCAATCTCATTGGGTAAAGCCCTAATATTCACTTTCCTCAAAACCAATTTCTCCAAATTGCATAGCTGAGCCATGATATCCTTCTTTACCTCTATATGACTCCATAAGCCTTCAATTGCTAGACTAATCAAGCTTGAAGGAAGCTTAGGAAGAGTCCGTGTGCACAGGTATCTTCTTAAATGAAGATGAAAGGTCTGGAGATGTGAAAGGCTTCCAATTTCAATGGGAACTTCCCCTTCTAGTGAGGAGCACCCAC
Organism: Lagerstroemia speciosa; assembly: GCA_037672795.1. Taxonomy (NCBI): domain Eukaryota; kingdom Viridiplantae; phylum Streptophyta; class Magnoliopsida; order Myrtales; family Lythraceae; genus Lagerstroemia; species Lagerstroemia speciosa. The sequence continues at coordinate 3,405,246 of CM075301.1, forward strand.
TGGCATCCATCACTTGAAGCTCCTTCAAATTTCCAAGCGACTTTGGCAGGCAAGTTATTCCAGAACAATGCAATCGCAGCTCAATTAAGGATTTCAGCTGCCCAATGGTTTCTGGAAGTGTCCTCAGAGAAGAGCATTGCTCCAGCGACAGCTGTTTAAGGTTCTCCAGTGATCCAACTGAGTTTGGAATGCTCTTGAGATGAGAACAACGATTGGCAGACAGAAATTCAAGCTTCTTCATTCGTGCTGAGATGGGTATTTCTTCAACACAAGTGTCATCAACAATAAGCACAGACAATGCCTCCAAATAACCCAACTGATCTGGCAACTTCTTTAGCTGAAAACAACACCTCAAACTCAAAAAGTTCAGATTTTTGAGAATCTCTATTGACGGGTCAATTGAGTCCAACCAATGACAATATTCGAGAACCAGTCTCTCTAAGTTTGGAAAAGCTGAAAAACCAAGATTTCTTGTGAGTCCATCGCATCTTGACAGATCAAGGACTTTTAACTTCTCCATCTGAAGAACAAAATAACAAAAAAAAAAGGTAAGAAACAATATTTAGTTTGTAGTTAGGATTGAAGAATACAATTTAAAATTAATTGGTGAGACCTTAATTGAGTTCCAAGCAATCCAATCCTCATCAACGACCCTGCTGCCAGATAGATTGAGAACAACTAGATTATTCAGGGTTAAATTGGGAGGGTGATTGCTCTCGGTCGACCATGTCAACAATCTTAGATTTGGCAGAAGATGCTGGTAATCTCCATCGAGTTCAACATTGCCATGTAGCCGAAGAATCCTTAGCTCTGATAGATTTTGAAAACATTTCTCGGATAAAGTAACTCCTTTCTCTTCAGGCCAAATCACAACACCTTCAATATTCAGTGTCCCCTAAACCGAGGAATTAGAACAGCAATGTAGAATTAATCATGCCTTAAGATTGTACCTCAATTATTAAGAAAAGAAGGTTTAAAATATTTCCGAAGCATCCTACCTGTTGTCTCCTTAACATGTCAATTGCATCTTTGCTCTGCCACAGTCGACTTCGTAGCTCCAGTTTTTGGCTACTTTCTTGCTCCACAATATACCTCCCGAGGTCTCTAAGCTGGTCATGCATCTGTAGCTCGTTGCCATCACCAATACTTATCAAACATTTGAGCTGGAGCACTTCAATTCCAAGTCTCGGAAAAAGCTCGCAATCGTGCCACATGGGAATTACAAGTTCGTAATCCCAGCCAATGAAAAAACATGCAATATCTAGAAAGATCTTCTGTTGCTCATCATCTAAAGCGTCATAACTAATCCTCAACTTTTCCAGGACATCCGTGTGAGGTCTTTTTTTCAACTGTTGTACCGTATCTTCCCACACACCCTTGTTTCGACGACTAGCATATAAAGATGAACCTATGACCACAAGTGCTAGAGGAAGTCCCCCGGTTATACGCACAATATCTCTGGATAGATCGACAAACTCTGTCGGGGGCAAGTCATCTCGAAATGCATATTTACAAAGAAGTTTGAGAGCTAGATCTTCATCCAACTGTGGAAGTTCGTATGTATTCAACCAAGGTAATTGATTGAGAACTTTTTTTTCTCTGGTTGTGACTAGGATCCTACTTCCTGAACCGAACCAATCGGGATCCGCTGCTAGTGATATAAGCTGATTAATACCATCCACATCATCAATGAGAATAAGGGCTTTCTTGCCACGAACCCTCCTCTTAAGGACATTGATTGCATCTGCAGTACTCGTAAGATGATAAGTTTGCTGCCCCAATATGTCATCGACAAGTTTACTTTGCAGTTCAAGAAGGCCTCCAGGTTTTCTGGAGGTTTCTCGAACATCACCGAGGAAGGAACAACATTGAAAATCGCCCGCAATTCGGTTGTAGACGTACTTGGCTAGTGTGGTCTTGCCAATGCCACCTATGCCCGTTATTCCAACCATCCGAATATCATTCAAGTCAAGCTCTAACATCTGCATGATTGCATCGGCAGGATCTTCGAATCCAACTATGTTATCACTCATGTCCAACCAAGTATGCCTCAGTTTTCTTAGTACCTCAGCAACCACCAGCTCTATGAATTCTCCTTGATTTCTACAAAAAAAAAAAAAGACAGTGCATTCTTGTGTTAATAACCCAAATTTTCGCAAATCAAATTCAAGCTTTTGATAAATATAACTTTAGAAGATTTTATTTGTCGGGCTAATCCTTGTTGCATATCATCTCATAAACGACAGAAATAAGTAACTAAAAATTCTATTTTTAGAATGAATACTCTGGAGTAGTTATACCGTAGGTGATACTAGTGATATATTCATCCAACCAAGACATGTCCAATTAGGACTTAACATGTAATCAATAATTATATATTATGATTATTAAATCCTAAAAAGAAATCCCAAATAAATTGTAAATCCTAATTGGAATAAAATATAAATGATAAAAAAATACTAATAAATATAATAAATGACGAACTTTGATTGAAAAAATATATAAATTGTGAATTATAATTAAATAGATATACCACATCAATGCCACTGCTCCACTGAAGAGTTTCTCCTTGGAATTAAAATTAGAGTACATAATTGGATTGTATGAGACCATGGGAAAATGTCCGAGTTGATGGAGGGTTGGAGTTTTTAAGGTTATTTCGGTTGTAGTGCTTACCCGTTTGCAACTTGACTGAGTTCCAAACCCTTCAACTTCCCAACTTCCTTGAGAGCTTCCCTCCATTCTTTGATTGTCTCGGGCTTGATTTTGTTCTCATGCTGAGTAAAGGCCTCTGTGTAACTTCCGATTTGGTGCTGAACATCATCGGGTGTAACATCAAAGAAAATGGGCATGATCACTTGCTTGCCACTTAAATTCTCCTTCATCGACTTCACCATCTGAGCCACCTCCCTGAGGCACCACTTGCTCGTAGCATAACCTTTGGTGAAAATTGGCATCAAGATCTTTGATTGCTTGATCACGCTCATGAGATTCGGGCCAATCTCGTCCCCGACATGGAGCTCCTCATTGTCCCTGAAGGTGCGAACCCCAACACGGATCATGCAGCGATAGAGGCAATCCGCGAATGTTTGGCGAATTTCCTTTCCCCTGAAGCTAAGGAAGACTTCAAACTCGTGTCCCGGCTCAGCAGAGACTGAGCCAGGAAAGGATAAGTGTTCCATATCATCTCGATGGGCTGCCAGCTCAGTAGTAGTGGCTGAGGGGCCATTCTCTACTTTCATCTCCTGCTACAACATGAATACAATGTCAACAGAATGTCCTTTCAAAACCCAGATGGACTTCTTCGACATTCGTTTCCACCCAAGTTCTGTGGCCGATGCGGTGTTAATACCTGTAAATCGTCTCCATCCGCATGACTAGGATCTGCAGCACCCGATCCTCTGTTTCGTGTGAGGAAACGAAAGCCAAGGCCAGCAACGATGAGCACCGTCTCAATGGCAGAACAGGCTATCCATGAAGGATCCATGTGTGCAGGTTGAAGGCGAAACGAATATGGAATCGAAGCTAAGTGGAGACCCAGATGCCTAAGGTGAGAAAGAAAGAGGGAGGAAGAGCCCATTTGGGTTTCAATTTGCTTCTTCTCTTTCGAGGAAGTTGCCTTCTTGACTTTTTTTTCCTAATCTATTTTTTCAATGGAAACTGTTCAAGGAGGACTGTTAGGTTGAGTTATAATCTAAGTGTCGAACAGCTAAGATATGGCCAGTTAATATTGTCACTTATAGGAAAATTTAAAAAAACCTTCCCGGTACTAAACCTTGGACCGAATACAGTCATGGTGCCACAGCCCTCAATCATGTTTCATCGCAATACCGTGACCGTATCCGGTTCAAGGTCTGGTACTGACAATTTTTAATAGAGGCCCCCATCACTTATATCATTGTGTATTTTTTTAAGTTTAATTCATTGTTTTTGTAATTCATAGAATAAGCTAAAGCCGGACCAAGCTTGTGTTTCATGCGTAATAATTTAATCGATTAAGTGCTTGGAACAGAAAGAAAGAAAGAATTATACCTGAGGAAAGGTCAAAAAACCATACAAATGACCAACAATGTAACTGCTCTTGAGGGGCGGACCCGCCGGTAACCTGATAATATACAGTAGGTCAGGTCTAAGATTCGACTCTTCCAACGCTGGTATCTGGGTTTAAGGTAGACCACAGACCATATAATATATCGTTCAGTGGATTAGTCCGTTGCTATCGCGCTTGACACCATTGATATTTAAAATCAACAATGTAAACATCTCATTAATAAGATTTATAAAACAAATTACCTCTTCGACAAGATTGAAATAGAGGAAAAATACAAATAAAGTTACTCAAAAACGTGTCTAGAGGACAAATGTATCAGGTGTCTGCCACTTTTCGACCAAAAAATTCAAACTATTTTCACGTGATGCTCAAAATCACTGTGTGGGGAGCTGTAGCTATTAACAAAGCACAAATTTGTAGGGTACTTGCCATGTAAGCAGTCTCTCCAACATGTTTCGGTTGCACGACAGAGGCTCCACTGGTATCGTACATTCATCTGGTGCAATCAATGACAATTCCACATCTGATAATGATTTTCTCGACCCAATGTGCTTTCCATCTGTAGATACCTGTAAATGGCATGACAAATTACCTTGTTACAACCAATGAATTGTCTCATGGCCTAAAAACCGTAGGGATATCTGATGTCGATCAGTTGATCCTTATATCTCAAAGATCGTAGAGGTACCTCATATCAATTAATGGATTACTCATGACTCAAAAATCATAGAAGTATATTTATAATAATTATATCACATCTTAAAGACCGTAGCGATATCTTATGATAATCGATTGATCCTCACATTCAAAGACCGTAGAGTTGTACAATTGAAACTTGTGACTCGAAGATCATTGGAGTTCAATATACAAGATTTTGTATGCCTGTAACAGACTGTAGATGAGGAACTATTCTGTGTCATTGTGCTCGTTTATTTGCAGAATAATCTTTCCCATTTCCTAATTGACTTTTGCATTGACCTGTCCCAATCTTCTCACAACTAGTTGCACTTTTGATCAAACATGTTGAGGAGTCAATTTCACATTGGACAAATAAACAATTGAAATTTAATTTATAAGAGAGTGGGTACTATCATCCTATTAGCTTGAACTTTTGTGATGGATATGGGCCAACCTTTTGAGGGCTGGATGGATATTTCACATAGTATTAGAGTCAACCAAGTGGGTTCACACTACGCCATGGCCTGAGTGTGGAACTTGTGGTGTGTTAAGCTCGAGATCGGAAGAAAAATGGCTAGCGGTCAATAGGGCCCCCTCACCTTAGTACAGAAGAAAAATTCCCGGCTCAAGATCAGTTATTGAGGGTAGGTATTTAAAGGCACATGTCAAATGTAAAAATGTTGCCACTTAAGGGCGGGTGTTGAGGAATCAATCCCACATCAGACCAATAAACGAATGAAACCTGGTTTATAAGAGAGTGGATACTACCATTCTATTAGTTTGAAGTTTTGAGATACGTATGGGCCTAACTTTTTGTGAGCTAGTGTAAGTATCGAGAATCTTTCTTTCACACTAGTAATTGAATTGGTTAAATTTTTTTTAAATATATGATTTATTTGGATTTAAGCCCAGAAGATTCCATTAGAGCCCACTTATGCACTATTCATTTGCTTTCTTCTCTCCCACCATTTTTCATTTCTTTTAATATATTATTGGGTTTTTATGCTCTGTTAAAAAAAAACAGAGACAAAACGAAGAATAACATAATGAAAAAGACAAAGAGGGGAAAAGGAAATATAGAAAAGCGAAGCACCTCGAGTCTCCAACGTGATCTTGTCTTTCCTTTCTCTTAGATTTCATCTGCTACTCACCTTCACTGTTCAAAACTCTAGCGGATTTTCATGGGTTTTGTTTCGGGAGAGGAGGTAGGAAATTGAGCTCTCTTTCCCTTTGGATTTGCTATGTTCTGCAATCCTTTAGTTTTACTTTTGAAATTGCTTGTTTCGGGACCAATTCTATTATTTAGGATTGATTGAGAGTTTGAATGATTGTGGGCTGTTTGTGTAGCTAAAATTAGGGTTTAAGATTTTCTATTTTCAGTTGATCATTAATTAAGGGATATTTTACAGGGATTCTTACACCTACATTCTCTATGCTATGTCTATGCTTTATCTTCGGAATGGGATGAGTCGAGGGGAATGGAGAAGAAAAGAGACTGAGGGCTAGTTTGTTATTAGTTGGCCTAATTGCAAGTCATTCTACACTGATTGAACTTTAATCGAAGGTGTTGAATTGAGGGTATTAAGAGCTAAATATTTGAAACAAAGAGAGTAAATGATACCGTCATCTAAAGCCTTGGAAAATTTTATATGTTTTGGAAATTTCATTAGCTTCTTCTATCATTAATTTGTATTATACTTAATCGGTTAAATGCTTTCCCCTTTTTCAAATCTTGTTTTCGAGCTGTGAGTTGGTTTTTTTTATCATGCTTATTTAAGTGTTGCACTAGAAGTGTGATAGGTGAAATTGAAAAGAAAGAAGAGTAAGCGGATAATACATTCTTCATTTTTGAATTCCTTCCAAATTGAGTCTATACTCAATCTCCTAATGACCTGATCATATTCATGAGGTTAAGGTTTGGTTCAGGAAAGGCTTTAGAAATTGTCCATATCCTTCAATAATTACATTTTCTTAAATTCATTCAGGTAGTTAACAAGGTGGTACTACTATTTATTACTGACTGAAGGTAAGCGATGTTGTAATAGCCTAGAATCCAAATCATTTATTTAACTAGGTGTACGAACTTTGGAGAATCTGTCATAATTGAATATTTTGAAGTATTGATTGTATTACAAGTTAGTTGAGGTGAGGTCTATGATACATTGTGAGTAAATTTGAATGATTGAATAGACAGAGCACTCGAGGTATGATTGGTGGTATAAACTTGATTTCTTTGTATGATTATAATGATCAGGAGCTGAGGAAATTGGATCTAGACATCTCGAGCACTAATTTGGTAGAGTTGTTTGGAGACTGTGAGTATTTTATTCTATTATAAAATGGAATTATATATTAAATATGCTATGTAAGTATTATATTGCTATACTTGTTGTGATATTATGTGAATATGAGGTACATGGACTTGAACTAATGAGTAAGTAAATATGATGTTTATGGAGTGGAAATGAATGAAATACCGCTAATAAGATGCATTATGATTGATTGGTTGATGTAGCCATGGGGGACAAACCGTTGAACCAGCGGATACAAAACGGACGACCGACTACTGATCCGGCAGGTTATACAATGGATGACCGACCGCTGATCCGACGGGTTATAAAACGAACGACCGACTGCTAATCCGGCGGATAATAAAATGGATGATCAACCTCTGATCCGGCCGATTATAAAACGAACGACCGTTCACGGTGCACCGAGAATTTTTACCTTCTTCCCATTAGCATTATATTATGCACATATATATAAGTATCTAAGATCTGGCAATTCAATAGTGAAATAAACCCGTTGGGCTGAAGCCCATCTAATTAAATGAGCTCATGAAGCACATGGCCCATAGACTAAGTGTACTTGCTTTTTTTTTTTCCACCGCCTTAGCCTTATATCTATCCATTGTCTGCCACTTCCATTTCCGAGCATTACACGTCAGAGAGAGAGAGAGAGAGAGAGTTGACTGAAAAAAAAATGGAGAAGAAGAGGTCGGGCAGAGGGGGGAGGAGGGCTCGGGAAGCTTGGGTTCAGAAGCTCACTACATGAGATGGGGTAATGATATCTTCTCTCCTTTGTCTTCTCTTCTTTGTCCGCTGTTGTTTCGGTATTGTTCTTCCTGGTCCTGTCCTATTACCGTCCTCTACCTGTCGGTGGCATACCATGAATTAGATGATATACTTAATCTAGCTCTAAAAGGAGGAAAAAGTTCTATGTTAGTTATTTTGATGACTTGATGATCTCGTATATTGAAGGAATTTGTCCCTATTTGAATTTACTTGAATAAATTTTAAGAGAATGGTTACTTTACTAATTGCTTACATTCCCTTTTTGTGCATTGACATCTAAGAGACCTAGATGAGTCAACTCGTCAGATTATGAATCGGGACCTTCGTAATTATTCAATTCCTCTTACTAGTAGTATTTAGAATATTAAAAATTTGCTTTGTATATCCAGCTTAAAGTGGGCTTATAAGCTTTGATATAGTCATTTAGTTGATTTTTGGTGAAAAGGAGGCAAGCACTCCCTTATATAGTTAAGCGCAATATTGAGATTGAAAATGATTTGGGATTTTATGAAGATCTATTCAAGAATTTGGTGGCTTATAAGATAATTAAGAGGTGATTGAAAATGGAAACATACTATGATTAATAATTATGGAAATTATGAGAAAATAGAAAATGACATAATTGCTCTAGTGCTAAATATTTATCTGTAATTAGACCACTAATTTTTGGAAGTCTTTCTAATTATTCTAGGAATTCTATTTCATGCATTATTTGTTATATGTGTTGAACTATAATATTTTATGATGTTGATTTGGTCCATTTTAATTAAACTGAATTATTTTCTTAAATGATATGAATGTGTTTGTTAAGAGTAAAGTCTAAAGTTTATATTGGTTTTTGGATGTTGAAGTCAGTTGAATCTGTTTCATTTTCTTTCATGGGAGAGGTCACTCACGTGGTTTATAGTATATTTTTCTTGTATGATTATAATGGACAGGAGTTGAGGAGACTGGATCTAGATATTTCGAGGACTAATCTGGGGAAGTTATTCAGGAACAGTGAGTATTTTATTCCATTATAAAATGGATCTCTATATGTGTACGTAGGTATATTGAATATGATATATAACTATTGTACCAATATAAATGTTATGAGATATATATATATGACATTAATTAGTAAACACTATGAGATTTATGGATTGGGAAAATGATGAATTATAGTTATTGAAATGAATTATGATTGATTGGTTGACATGACCACGGGTGTAGTGCCGCTGATCTAGTGGGATATAAAACGGGCCACCGATTGCTTATCCGACAGGGTATAAAACGGACGACCGACTGCTGATCTGACAGGATATAAAATAGACGACCGACCGCTGATCCGGCGGGATACAAAACGGACGACGGTTCATGGTACCGTCATAACTCTCCGTGAGGTTAATGCGGCCCTGTGGCTACTTATTATTTGTATTGGATTCTTGTATGTGTATTCATAAGTATGAGATATGAGACATCATGTGTATAGATATGTATATGTATATGTGTGCGAGTACATGCATAACAAAAATATAAGGAATTATATGATGGCAAGAGCAGAAATACAATGTAAATTATTAAACTATTTAATATATAGAAGTCATTTTATTTTGGAATAATTGATCACTGGGAGTTGTCTCATCTTTTTCCTATACACATCTTTACAGACAAAGTTGAAGTCAACTCGACGGACACGGTGAGCGAAGATAGTTTAGCGGTGATCGACTTAAGATTTTGGTTAACTGAATTCCTTAGTTTATAGAAATTAATTTAAATATTTATGGTTTTGTCAACCTACGTTACGATCCAAAAATTATGGTACAGTTTTATAATAATTATGTTGGAGAATTTTTGAGGTTATTTTGTAGGTGTTTGTTTTTTTTTTCCTGATTTTGGGATATCCAAGTTTTAGGGGAAACTCTGTCGAATTTTTGGGTCGTGACAATGCGGCCCTGTGGTTACTTATTGTTTGCATTGGATTCTTATATGTGTATTCATGAGTATGAGATATGAGACTTGATCTATATAGATATGTGCATATATATGTACATGCAAGAGAAAGATATGAGGAATTATATGATGGTAAGAACAGAAATTCAGTGAAAGTTATGTAACTAAAATATTTAAATATTTAATATATAGAATTCATTTTATTTTAGGTGTCTCACCCCTTTCACATACAGATTTTTACAGTTAAAGTTAACTTGGTAGATACGGCGTGCAAAGTTAGTTAGCGGGGATCAACGTAAGATTTTAGTTAGCTAGTATTGGCAGTTTATAGTGTATAGAAATTAATGTAAATGCTTGAAATTTTGAAATCATATATTGCAACCCGAAAATTTAGTACGATTTTCTAAATGTTATTTTTGGGGATTTTCTGAAGTTATATATTGAATCTTATTGGAAATTCCAAGTGTTTTATACAGATTATGTTTTGCTTATTTGGATTATCGAAAATTTAAGGGAAGCTCTGCCGAATTTTCAGGTCGTGACAACTGGGTGGATATTTCACAAAACAGGACCTAGAATCTTGCACCTTTGATGTGTTAAATGTAGTACTTGTTTCCTGAGCCTTGAGCTCATTGACTTAGTTGTTGCATTATATAAGGACTTAATCCAAACAATTTGGTTATGTTTTTCAGCAGCAGAAATCCATTTAACTGACCTTGCTCGTACCATACATCTTACTTTTTATTGTTGCAACTAACACTAGTATATGTATGAAAAATACCTTTCGCAGCTGGCATTGACTACATCGAAGTTGCATGATCGTGACATCTTATCTGAGGTAGGTCTTTTTACATTGTTTATATTACCAAATATCCACATTGCACTGCAAGAAAGTTGTATTGTATGTCACACTGTGTATCACGGTCCTTTGAATTTTTATTCCTTATAGATAATTCTGATAACTTATTTGTTTACTTTCATCGTAAAATAGTGAAATTAGTGCCGGCATTTTTCAATCAAATAAGAGAGTTCTTTGTCAAAGTGGCTGCTTGCTGGGAATTATTTTTCTAGTCAACTTTCTCTTTCTGTAAGTACAGAATCTGAGATAGCTTGTTTATAAATCTTCTGGACCTGAGTAAAAAAATCTCTTTACATTTATGTTCTTTTTTTTTTATTAACTTTTCTAATTATTAAAAAGAATCCAAAGACCGTTCTGCAGAATAGGTTCGGCTGAAAGCTGAGGATTGCCATAGCCTGGCCTTTTGAGATCAAGTAGGCCTCGCAAGATCTGGTGATGGCCTCAGCATGGCCTTGATGAGTTGCATGAGTCCATCCTCACGCCACGGTATATCCAGATAGCTGCCACAACAAGGCCTTGAGGCTCCACTGGCTGCTTCCCAACATCTTGGGCGCTGATGGCTTGCTAGAGCTTGGCTGGGATGGCAGGATATATGAAACTAAAGAATATAGCACTCTTTTTTTCCAATAGGGAACTACGTTAATTTGCTAGAATTGCCCTTCCTCGGTCATGTTTACTTGGGATGGAATTAACTTAGTTTAATGCTTGAAAGTTGATTGCCACAATTAAGCAGTCCTCATGAAGGTTCGTGGCTTGAAATAGGGAATTTGCTATACCTCAAGCTTTGTATATGAAATATTAAGACTTTCTTCGAAAAGCTCCTTGCATGTTGTTTGAGGCATGGAATTAAAAAAAGGCACGTCGCGGCCGTATCAGCCGTTACGTAATAGTATCGGAAGGCTCCGATACCATTACCGGCCAATATTGTGTTTAGAAAAGAAAACGTTGACCGTGGCAGCCGCAACGGTGTAACGGACTGAATATTGACCGCGACGGTTGTTTTTCTTCACATTTACACCGTTGTTCACATTTTTATACACATTTACATGTTTTTCTCTTTCAAATTTGTCGGACACGGAAATCGCTCCGACTTGAGGTTAGTCCTAGGGGCCATAGGCATGCACGGGGTCTAACTTGGGACTTTGATCATGTTCAGGCTTTTAGAGTCGCCACTAGTCGTTTAAGGAATAATCTTAAAGTTGATCTGAAATCTATTATTTACCTAAGAGAGCATGATAATACCACCTAGGTTTTTATTTGTCGATCTTAAACCAAAGTTTAGATTCGGGGGTCTTGTTACGTTCGAAAGGCTCGTAAGCCAATTGACACGCCCGATATCAGTACCCATCCCTAAATCTAGTTTGTTTATTTGCATATTTTAATTAACCCAATTGTTACCCTAATCGAAGTTCAGATCAATGGTCCAAATACCAGATCAATAATCGAAGTACGTGCCCTAAACATGATACTATCCAACCTAATCTAAGTGATGAAAAGTAAAGGGTTCCACTATACTTTGAGGTTACATAAAGTTATCTTCTCTCTTGCTCTACCCACCCCATTACAATCGTTCGCTCAAGTGGATGAAAGTTACCAAAACTCTCCTAATCATAAAACATGTAAATCAAGTTGCCTGAAAATTAATATGCTAACTCTAAAGGAAAGGGCAAATACACAAAATATCCTAAGTGATGGACTAGGATGTGAGATTCCTGAAATGTGGGACTGGTGTGTAAATAGTTCCTAAAATAAGGAATTAATATGCATGGGGGCCTAAAATGGTCCAAAACCCTAAAGGAAGGGCTAATGTGGAAAATGTCTAAATGCGGGACTAATATGCAAAATGGCCTAAATGAAGAGCTAACATGTAGATCTCATAAAATGAATAACTAATATCAAAACACCTTAAGTGAAGTACCTATAGGCAGGATGACTAAAATGATGAACCAGGGTATAAAATTTACGAAATGAGGGAGCAGTATGTGTATTCAACCTTAAATATCAAATCAACACCTAAGACTCGAGGTCAAGAATTGAAGCACAGATAGGAACAAGCATCAAGTGAATAACAGCTAAAACCACAGACAAATGGCAATTCAAACTTAGAAGGAATGCCATTAAAATAGTGAGATATCGTCAAACAACACCAATCGCAACATAGACACCTAATAGCCATTTTTCTTATCGAAATAGTCATTAAAACAAGGAGAAATAGTGAGCAAGATGCGGCTGCAACAATTGAAAACAGTCCTATCCCCTATTAGAAGTGCATCGGAAACAAGGGAAATTATCAAGCAAAGATACAGCAGCAAATATAGGGACTAATCAATCCAATTTCCTATCAAAAGGGTCATCAAAAGCAAGGAGAAACAGAATGCAAGAGGTCTGCTGCAATTAAAGGTACTACACAGCTCTACTCCACTCGCAAATTGTATCGAAACATAGGAAAACCATTAACCAAAGATCTAGCGACAATATAGATGCCAAACAGTTGCTTTTTCTATTGAAAATGCCATGAAAATTAGGGAAAACGACCAACAAAGTGTTGCGGCAAAATTTAATAAACATGGGCTCTATTCCCCTTGAAAATGACATCGAAAATGGGAGAAACCATTGAGTAATGACCAGCAGCAATAACAGGATGTAAAGGCTCCTAGTTTAAATTGGAATGTCACTAAAATCAAGTGGAAAAGGTAACCAATGACAAGCTGCAACAATAGAATATGCACAACCCCATTCTCGACGAAAATGGCACTTAAACAAGGGTGAAACTGTTGAGATAGGTGCTGCTGCACTATCGGGATGTGCACAGCCTCTTGCTCAATTAAAATGACCTTGAAAACATGAGAAAATAATGAGGAAGGGGCTGCTGCAATAACAGATGTTGGATAGCTCTATTTCTCTCAAAAATGCATTGAAGACAAGGGAAATCACTGAGCAAGGAATCAGCAGCAACAAACGGAACTATTCAGCCCAATTCTGCACCAAAAGACTCATCTAAAAGACAAAAAACTGAGAACAAAGTGCTCTGCAATGGCCGACGGATCAACAGCCCTATTCCCCTCACAGTTGCATTGGAAATATAGGAAATCATTGGGCAAAACAGCAACAGCCACTATGGGAACTAATCAACCTAATTTTTAATGAACTACCATGAAGATATAAGAAAAACAACCAGAAAAGAGCTGCTGTAAAATCTAATAATCATGGGGCTCTATTCCCTTTCCAAATCAATCGAAGGCAAAGGGGAAACCTTGTGCAAAGAGCAGCTGCCACTACAGCCACTTTTCAATGAAAACAACACTCAAATCAAGAGGAAATATCGATCACAAAGATGCTGCATCATCGGACAGTAAACAGCCCCATTCTCAGCGATAATGACACTTAAACAAATGGAAAATGTCGAGATAGGAGCTGCTGCACTATCGGGATGTGCATAGCCTCTTTCTCAATGAAAATGTTGTTGAAATAAAGAGAAATCCAAAGCAAACATCAGCTGCAGCTATGGGCTGTAAATGGTTCTATTCTCGTAAGAATACGGAATCGAATCCAAAAGATATTATCAAGCAAAGATTAGCAGCAACTGTAGGCTCTAAACAGCCACGCTTCCTATCCAAAACTGACGTTAAACGGAGAAAAGACAGGACAGAAAGCAGCTGCAATAATGGACTACGAATGGTTCTATTCCCATAAGAATAGGGAATCGAAACCATGAGAAATTATGAAGCAAAGATTAGCAGCAACTGTAAATACTAAACAGCCCAAACTTCATTGAAAATGCCATGAAAATCTCAGAGAAACATGCAACCAAATGCAGCAGCAGTTCAGCAAACAAACAGGCTACAACAGCAACAACAGCGGTAAAATGGCAGCTATGAAAACACTCTCAGCAGAAGTCAACAACAGTGAGTTGACACCAACGAGCCAAAAGACCCATGAATTAGATAATACAGTCAACTGACATCAACAAATAAACTGGCTATCTATACCACAAACAGATCACAGGCCACGAACCAGAGAGATGCACGGGAATGCATATGCAAATCAGCTGATAAACGGGAGGGGATTTGACAGCAGGCAGCAACGATAAAAAAGGAAAAACAGCAGGGGATCACGGGAGACTTATCTACTTAATAGTAAACGGCTTGTAGGGGCTCAGGATACCAATGAATGTTCGGGACAACCTGTGAAGGTTCAATGGTCGTGCAGGGGAATTACAGGAGCTACGCGGTCCTGTTTGATTCGACAGGGGCTGTGATGGTTAGGTGGTATTCAACAGCGCCGCTTCAGAATGTTGGTGGCTCGATCCAGCGAAGGAAGAGGAGGACCGCACAGGGGAGTCGGAAGTGGCAATGGAAATGCGGTGGTCCTCTGTCAAGTGCAGGACGAGCTCAGGAATGGAAGGCTCGGGTTCGGGTAGCAGCAGGAGGCTCGGTAGGCAAAGAGGGCTTTGTCGGAGGAGGCTCTATTTCTGGTCTAGGAAGGTTCAGGGAGCAAACTCGGCAGTGATCGGTGGCGACGGAGATTGGAATCGAGCTCCGGAGAGCTTGATCGGAAGGGACGGCGACGCTTGGTCATGGTAATGGGGTTTTCTCCCTCACTCTCTGATTGTTCTGTCTGCCCCTCAGCTGAGAGCATTTTTCTTGTTCCTTTTTTTTTTTCCTTGCGGCTGTTGAAGCCTCCTTAAGCCAAAATCCTAAGTTTGCTTATATATGACGTCATATTTATTTTATTATTTTATTTTCTATTTTCTGTTTACAATTTACTTAGTTAAAATTTATTTGAAGAAGAAATTCAGGAAAAATGAGTGTCTCACATAATATTTCGAACTTCTTTTGGTTTTTACCTGCCCTTACAACTCATTAGGGCATAAAAATCGTTCTTTTCATTACTTGTTCTTAATTCTTTGATACTATATCTTATTTTTTTTCAATCTTTATAAGTTAAGATTCAAATGACACTGATATTGTTTAATTTCAGCCTCTCAATAATTAGATACAATTTTTCAAATAAAACTAGTTAAGATAAATAAATAAGATAGATTCATCTAATTTTACTTAAAAATCATATCTTCTTCTGTGAATCGAATCTCGGAGTCCATGATATGTCAAATCGAAGATAATTCAATGTGCTTCATAGTGGCCTTGAATTTGTTCTCTGTTCAATCCAATTGGATCCTCAATTTTAGTCTCAAATATCACGTCATGTTTGATAATGACACATGTTTCATCAATTTTTCAGAGATCAAGGTTCATATACCTTCTGAGCCAAAATAAGGTATCAACAAAATTTATTGAAAATACGTATATTTGTCACTTTTTTATAAGAAAGTATGATAGTATGAAGTTATATTGATATTATATGTGTAGAAATCACTTGTTTTGGATGTAATAATGATGATGACATTAAAAATATCATGTATATTTATTTTTATTCATTTTGGATGTGTAAAAAAAATTCGGGCCGCGACACCCACAATATCGTTATATAATACTGCGACAACCCAAAATCGTTACAGTTGTGATGCGACCATTACGCGACCTGCAACTGCGATTTAAATCCATTGTCCGACGTTTGACCACAAGTAATTCCTCTCTATTTACTCGATCTCAGTTAGAAAACTATGTACAAATATTTAGTGCTTGTTTTTCTTCTCAATGATCCTGGCAGATAATGACTAGCGAAGTCGGAGTTTGACTCTAAAATTGTTCAAGGAACGTGGACAAATTGGCTCTAGAAACCCTGGCGCTCTTACTGTCCTTGCCAAGGAGCGAGTTGCTTCGAGGACCGTTGTGGATATAACTTTTCATTGTATCAATTTGGATGACAAAGTCTTATTTTTCTAAAAGCGTGTATTTTAAGATTTCTATTTCAGAAATTTTGATTTATTTTCCATGCTAATGGAATAAGCAATGAAATTTTACTGTCTCATCCGCTTAAATTTGTAGGGTCCATTCTTGAGAATATTCAGAGCTGTTGAGATTGGTGGTTCAGTCAAATTTTTAAGACTGAAGTGGTTAATAACAACTCAAACCCAATTTGGAGGCCGATAAGTCTAAGCATGCGACAATTTGGAAGCAAGACAAGCATTCTGAGAGACATTGTAGGATTAGGTTAAGAATTATTGAAGTTTCTGCTTTTTTTTTTTTATCCATCTTATTGTGAATCCTTTACAAGAAAACCCCTTAATCATTGAATGCTTTGATTTCGATTCAACTGGCAATCATTCGTTCATAGGGTATAAATTATTCATAATTTTATCAGTTTATCTTCTATCTTCATCCTATCTCCTGAAAGATCATCAAACTGCATCAGTAATTGAATAAATATTAATTTGCTACTCTTTTATTTCAGTAAGCTCAGAAATCTATACCAGACTTTGAAAATCTTTACAGATATAGGATTGGTGCAAACTTTTTTTTACCAGATTTTTCAAATCATTATCATGAAAAGGCGTTTGAATTCTAGCCACTACATAGTCATGATAGTTTGTGATATCTATGAGTTGCCTAACTTCATCTTCACATGTGTATAATATAGAATCTCCAGGTCAGCTTTTTGTGGAGCAATTTAGCAAGAAGCAACAATTTAGTTTCTTGATCACATATCGAGTGGATTTGAGCTCAATTTCATGGTGGTTGTTGATTTTACTAGTATATATAACCATAAAAGCTGCTCCCTCTCTTTTATTGTTCGGTGCCCTTTATTCTCCTATCTCATTTGTGTATCACTGTTTATAACTTCGAATGATCTCCAGCTTGTAATGGAAATCCTCGAATCCTGATTCAGTACATTACATTGATCCTTCCTGCAGATTAAATTCCTAGCAGCGAGGCTCTATCTTCAATGGACGCATGTTGACAAGTCATTTGCTTTTGTTTTATACTAGAACAGGAAGTGCTTATGTTCTTTTGTTTATGCTTTTACCAAGCTATAATGGAAGTTGGAGAGGTCCTACAAATTCATGATTTCGATAGGCGCTTCTTTGCATTGGATTTTTGTGGAAGGACTTATGATGGCTCTGTGCCACATTGTCTTGACTCAAGTCCAAGTGGCTATGAGGTGCAAAGACCAAATTCTCCATCTTTAGTGTCCTTCGTGTTTTTTTATCTTACAAAATGTGAATAGACAACGTGTCCCTGGCAGGACCAACATTGTTTCGTCAAATCATAAATAGAGCTGCTCAAGTTGCAGGGCAATCCCTTTCGTATAACATACATGAATACTATGCTATGCTAATCGTCACGGTACGACACTTGGTGGCATTCAAGTCTGGCAGTTTATTAGGTATTATCATTCTCCGGTTACAAAAATTGAATGCTTCTCGGAATTTTGGATGTAGTGCTTACAGATTTTCAAGAAACAAGGATGCTCCAGTGAGGGATTCAAATCTTCCATTGTCAGTTCTCATAGTTGGAGTTGGTGATGCTGATTTCAAACAAATGCAGAGGGATGTATGGTCTCTTTGCTTGTCTCATAATGCTTCTCTTTTTGCTTAAAAAACGAATGACGGATAACAACATTGAAGTTTAGGTCAACCAGGGATATGGACATTTGACCCTTTAGTTTGGATAGATGTGAAAGGAGGGTACGGCGAAAGAAGGCAAATTTTTAATCCGGTTTGAATTTTATTTATTAAAGGAGGTGATCCCTAAGCGCATTTTCTAAACTCAAATTAAGGTTGAATGGATGTGAAAGAATTAAAAAGAATACAATGACCAAATTGGCGCTCTCCTTTCTATTGATGACATAAAAGGATACTATAATCAATTGACTTAAGTTTTTTTCCCTCCATTTCCTTTTCATCCCTTTATTAGATAGATCCAAACAAAGTTAAAATTTCCCCTCAGTTTCCCTCCATTCGCTGAGCTTCCCTTGAACCTCCATCCAAACAAAACAGCGTTCTTTCAATCTGAGTTTTGCATGGTTATGAATGGTCCTAGTTCATTTGAATTTATTAGACACTCGCGGATAATGGAGACCGATTGGAGAGCTCTGCTAGTCGGATGGCGATCAGAGATTGTGCAATTTATCCCCATGCGAGAGGTATATGGTAAGTGTTTTTGTTTCCCTAGTCCATAATTGCCTGCACTTTTCAAGCAATGGTATCACTGGTAAATTTCCTCCTGGAACATTACTGAGAGAGCTATATTGGTCCAGAGCCTGCTTGATAATCCCTTTATAAAGAATCCTGTTGTAGTTGCTTCTATTAAAAGACGGATGAGGGAAAACTATCTGCAACCGTCGAGCATGTGGTGGACATATTTTTTGAGAGCATTGTGCAAAAATACCCTTTTTTTCGAAAAAATAATTTTGTAAATCCTATACTCCATAAACTAGTTCTAGATATAATAATGCTCGATCGAAAATTGAACTGGCGATATACTACTCTTAATAGATCGAAGATAGAAATTGCAATATATCACCCATCGATTGCATTTTGGTTACGGATAATTTCCGTAAAAGAAGAAAGAAGTTCAATCAAGAGGATTGGACAAGAGAAGATAGAAGATAAGGGAAGAAGAAGAGAAGGAATCAGACGAGAGGAAGAGAGTGATCAGTACTTCATTATTCCATTCATACTGCTTCTATCAATTACAAGGCTTTTATAGGCTTGCTGCCCATTGCTCTATTCAACTGCCAGGATACCAAACTAACCGATTCTTTAACAGCCAAACGTTCGATATTTACAAAGAAGTCCTATTTTCCACTTTTCCATAATTCTGCCCCTTTTCTAATTTTGCCATATCAAGACTCCCCTCCTTTGAAAACCTTGTCCTAAAGGTTTTAAGTCTGGAAAACATGTTTGGAAAAAATATATGCAAATCATGGAGAAGCTCTCGATGGCTGCCTGCAGTTCCATGAGTAATGAAGTTCTTCACTTGGGAAAAGCAAGATGTAGAATGAAGGCATTGCCCATCTTGTCCAACAAATTAAAGGAGGTCCCCAATACGAGAATAGATTCGTAGTTTGCCATTCTGCCATCCAACTAACAAATTGAGGAGTTTCATTCTTGGCATCGAAAAGAGTGTAGGCATATGGAGTTAGGACAATTTCCACCTGTAATTGGATCCTCTCTTGATCTAAACAACACCAATCTAGTCTGTTCGACTTGGACAGCCATAACTTCAAGTCTTCCTCCTGCAAATCCAACTTCACCATATGCATAGCACGAATTTCATAGCCCTTCGAGAGTAAAAGGTATTGCCTTAATTGGGCTTGATTCACGAAAGGTCATTCGTCTTGGAGTTGGAATATGATCCGCGGGGTCAGAGGCATCATGCACAAAGGCACTAGCTTCAATAGAAGCCTCTTTTTGTTCCTTCTGCAAAAGTGTCGTCTTCCCAGCAAGATCTCCAATTGCCTTTTTGGTAAGTACAATTAGTATGGGATCCTTATCAGCTTCAATTTTGCACTCTTCGAAGCTATTGTTTTCCTTATCCATGAAAGTCCTTGGGCCAGTGGTTCGAAATCGAGATCCTTGACCCTCATTAATTGGAGCTACGTTAGCAGGTAAAGGCAGTAATCCACTAGCCGTGGTAGGAATTAGTTTAGCCAAACTGAATTTGGCTCCATAAGAATATGAAGGTTTCGTTTCAGTAAAAGATACTCGCAGAATAGAGTGGAATGTATGCTTGTTACCAGTCAAAGTTGCACACATGTTGTCATAGTTGTCTTCTTGCCTTCGAGCCAATGCATAGGCGTCCCTCAAATAGTGTGGTTGAAGCATTAGAATCATACTTTGGATTTCCTTTCTGAGCCCTCTAATGAGCATGCCTACGGCAACTTCCTCACGTAGCTCTGTTTTGTTAAACAAAAAATCAAACTCTTTGATGTATTCTTGAAGAGTACGTATTTGGCTCAGATTCTTAATGTTTGAACAAGGATTCTCGTATGGCCTGTTACTGAATCTAGTAGAAATATCTCTTGCGTAATCAATCCACCGAGGATAGACTCCTTCCATCAATTTACTTCGCATATATGTCTGATGCCAATAGAGAGCAGACCCTTGCACATTCATGGAGACTGTCTTGATCTTCGATTCCTCAGGGGTTGAGTAGAAATCAAAGTACTGCTGGCACCTATAGAGCCAAGCTTCCACCTCCTCGCCATCAAACTTGGGAAGCTTCAATTTTCCCATACCTGAATTATTATGATGGCAACCCCATTATTTTCGCTGTGATTCCTTTCCTGGTACTGACCATTCACACCTCCATTTGTAGTGAAGAGACAATGAATTGATTTGAATCCACACAATAGTGTGTTGTGTACTTTGTATTTT